>AYEL01047426.1:0-15231 GCA_000484575.1 Olivierus martensii
AAAGTGTTTTTTTTTTTTTTTTTTTGTTGTTGTTTCTGATAAGAAAAATAGAAGAAGAAGAAAAAAATTTTGTAATTTTACACTGCATTGAGGGAGATGGTGTGCTGGTGGGAGGAGTGCCGTGCACCATCTTGGATTCTGTATTATTAATCTCAATGTCAAATTATTTTTCAGAAAGTATTAACATTGTGTTAAAAAAGTAATTTAATAATCAATTGGTGTTTTTTAATGTTTACAAGAAGAGAAGAGACTGATTGGAAGGTGAAAATATTTTATTATTGTGGCTTTTCTTGCATGGGGAAAATAGAAGTTGAAATTCCTGCTAGAGATAATAAGCCAAAAAGAAATTTAGATAAGGACATTCATTATGTAAATTTAATATACTATAAGTGGCATGCAAAGACAGTCATAATAAGTCCTTCTGGCAACTTGCTCTATTTTTTGTCTGGTGATTGTTGTCGTTTATGTCCTGTGTTGGTAACTTTTATGAACTGTTTTTCACGTCTTCTTGTGGACTGTTTTTCATGCTGGGCCAAGCTGGTCTTTGTTTAGTAAAAGTTGTCATCCAGTTATGGTGTTATTTGTTTATACATAATTATTGCCAGTGTCTAAGAAGGACTAGTATACATATTGTATTAACCAGTTTAGTAAGTTGTTTTAATTTGTGTAATTCTGTTAAAATAAAATCTAACCAGTTACTTTCATTATGGAAGCTGTGCTTTTGTTACTGGAATGGTTATCCGATATGGAGGTTAAAATTGAAGTTGGTATTAAAACAGAGTGTTGACATTGGGGTGACGCCAGGGCAAGGGGTCCGAACCTGAGAGAACGACCTGGAAGTGGGCACGGTCGTTACAAATTAACATTTGTTTCAATTTCACCTTTTAATTACAACAATATTTAGGTTTGTTTAAATTATATATACTTTCTTAATTTGAACTATACTTAAAATATTTTTTTCATAGAAAGTTAACTTTGCAGAACACAATTTTGCCATGTATGCAATGTATTAATGACATAACCTCCATGTTTGGCAAGAGTTTACTGTATAGTAAAATTAAGTAAGGATCAACAAAATCAATAGCTTATGATGAAACAATGATTTATTTATCTAAAGAATTGAAAATATGGCCTTTAAAATCAAACAAACTGTAATGTTAAAGAATTTTTATTCTTCATTATTATTGACAAATAAGTAGATTAGTTTTCATGCAAGTGAACTATTGCCTTAATCACATTCTGAGAACGAAAATTGTTTACATACCATTCTGGAAAACCATTGAGGCTAGAGGATGTGTTGCTTCCTCTCCTCGTGTCACATTTTGATTTTTTTAATTTAGCAGATGGAGTTTTTGCTACAAACTTAGTCATATTTTATTGTATAGCTATGTATGTGGTTTGAAATGCCTATTTATGAATGTTTAACATTTATTTTTGCAATTATATTCATATTTTCAATTCTTTTTGATACTTTATATTTGAAAAAATTTGCAAGCCCAGGAATTTGTTAAGTGGGAACTCTTAAATTGAGAAATATCTGTATATACAGTATATTTTTGTTAAATAGGAGAAAAGAAAAGTTAAGTTCTTTTAAGATGTTTCTCTCAAAATTTAAATTTACTTAATAAAATTTTAATTTGCAGATTTAAAAAAAGAAATCCTAAATTTTTGTTCTTGTTTAAAATTTTTAACAAATTCGTTTATTTCATAGAATATTTCTTATATTTAGTTATTTAAGCTTTAAAAAAGATAATTCTTTAATTTTATCCTATTCTTTTTAATTTATTTTCATCTTAAACTGTATCTATTTAACTTTTTCATATGTAGTTATTAAAATACAATGAATATTTAAATTTATATTATATTATAATAATTATGAAATATAATAGATTTTGTTAGAGTAGGAAACAGAAAATATAGCCTAGCACTATAAATATTTAATAGGCTTTATGTATACAAAAATTATAACTTTTCTATTGAAATTAATTACCGGTAACATTATGAAGAATGTTATTAACTGTTACAATGTTAGTATTGTTAACTGTTTTCGACATATAATTTCCCCTTATATAGATGCATGATAGACATGAAAAATCTACTCTTTTTTTTAAATTTAAAGGTTGTAATTTTAAAGGAAATGCAATAATACACCAGAGTTATGTAATAGAAGGAATCATTGTTGCAAAATAATTGTGTAAAATTATAGTACTGCACTGCATATTAAATTATAAAAGATAATTTTTAAAATGTTTTACGTGTCAAATATTTTTAGAAAATCTTACAAATTTTACATTTTTAGAAATCATAATTTTATCTGTTTACATAAGTTGAATTTGTGCAAATTGATGAATTCTGTACATAATTTTAAGAGAGGGGGGAAAAAATAGTCTATAGCAGTGCTTCCCAATTGTTGGATCATGAAATGTATTTCTAGAATTTGTGCATCACTATATTAAAATTTCATTTTTTTAAGAAAATCTAAACATTTGTTAGTAATTTTATTTTAATAATAGCATAAACAAAATGGTGGCAAATTACTATGATGATGATAATTAAATGTACAGTGGGTGATCGGTTAACGAACAGTTCGGATAATGAACAAATCGGATAATGAACACTTTTTCAAAAGATTTTTATGTTTGGTTAACGAACACCTCACAGAACAAACTGTGGGACCCATGGACTGAGAGAATGACAGGTCAGCCTGATGGCTGCGTGGTAAAGCTGTGGCTTAATATTCTGGAGGATCCAGGGGTCCCACTCCTCCAATTTTTCAGGAGGGATTTGGGTCCGGCTCATTGAAACCCATCTTTCAATCTTCCGGTTGATCCCATCATGGGTGTTGGTCAGCCTGTGATGATAGCAGCTCTATAAGTGGCCGCCGCCAGATAAAAATATTCCATGAGGATATTTTGGCTTAACTAACCTAACGGAATGACAGGCTTAGACCTTGCATGGACTTATGGGTAAGAATGGATTTATGGGTAATTAGACTTGTAGGTAAGGATGGAAGAACAGTAGTTTTTCCCGATTAAAATGAACTTGAAGACAACGTAAAACCAGTCAATAATAATGAAAAATAAAAATTTTTTTAATATAACACAAATACTTTCTTTATTATAATAATTTTCTTGATTTTAAAGATAATATTTTCTTGTATTTTGATAAATAAATCATTGCTTAATCATATACTAGTGTCTTTGTGGACCATTACTTAATTTTACTTTAGTCAAATTTCATTGTTGAGAACAGAATTCCTGGTTTTAACATTAAATCTATGGGAAATTGATTCTTCATTTATGAGTTTTTATTTAATGAGTTACTTTGTAAAGGTGGGAACTACTGAATTCTACTACTGAACAACACAATAATATTTAGATGTAGAAAAATTATCAAATATCTCTTCTAATACCTGAATCTAGGTACATAACATTGATTTATAACTAAGTCAATAGGAATTTTTGTTTCAATTAATATTGTTTCAGTTAAAGTTACAATTTTCAGGAATATACTCCAATATTAAACAAGGACTTACTAAATAACCAATTATACATTAACTGGGATCAAAAATTTGCTAAAATTCATTGTTTATTTCTTATAAAAACAAATTCCTAAAATTTCATGTGAATAAATCTATAAGATGTACAACATTTTGAGAGCTTTTATCAGCTGTTGCAAAAGAGATGTTCTAAACATATTGTACTTATTTTTGCGAATTATTGAAAGTGTACAGTTCTTTTATTCTCATTCAGCATTTCATTTTTCAATTCTATAAATGATATCAAAATTCCTTATCTAAATTTATAAATATGATGATTGATTTTAATAATATTTCAGATGGTGACTTTTTAGTTGTTGCTAGTGATGGTCAAGTTCATTCATCAGTTCATTGTTACCGTGTTGCTTTGAAAATAAATCAAGGTAAATACATTAGAATTATATAAATAGATAACTTATCTATTAGTGATGTTTTTCTCTAAATATGTAGTTTTACTTTATTGAATTATCAAGAAATTTAAGAGGTGCAGTATTGGCTGTTAAAAAAAATAATAATTATAATTTTAGCTGCAGTTATATATTTTATTAACAACAGTACTTGACATTGCTTGGGAATTACAGGTGCATAACACAGTTTATGTACCAAGTCTTTTGTCATCTTGATGTCATGTACATGGCTACAAATAAAAAATTTTAAATTAGTTTATATGAAATTAAATCTTAACAACAGGTCAAATTCAAGTGAAATTTTGCTTGAATTTGAGCTGTTGTTAAGATTTAATTTTGTATAAAAAGAAGCAAAAAGAAATTGAATTTTTATTTCAAGTAATAGTTTATATGAATTTATAGATTAGATTAATGTGAATTAAGCTACCAAATCATGTTAGAAATTTTAGTCATTGGCCACTTTTAGACTTTACCATAGGCTACCATGAGTGTCAATTAGAAAGTTGAAGGATGGGATTTAATGAGCCAGACCCAAACCTCATGAATTTATAAACTTTATGGTAAGTCTACAATGAATCATGCAGAAAAATCATTTTATTATATAATTCATTTATTTGGAATAAATTCATTGATCAAAATGATGATATTACAATGGCATCATTCCACTTTCATGTAATCATTATGTCATGCACTCATAATGTTTTATGACAACATTCATTGTTGTGTCACAATGATATACTAGTGCTACTATTACATCATTCCAAATTCAAACATCACTCTAAAGAATTTAAATGAAGGCATTTTTTTTGTTGTTATCCAAAAATGTTCCACCTACTAGGACAATCTCAACCCAAGGTAGCCTATGTTACCTGTGAAATCATAGAATAATATGCCAAGTTCATTCATGAGAAGTGAAACAGTGTGGAAGCCTTTGCAAAAAGATAAACAAACATTGCATTTTATATATATAGATATAATTGCAAATCAATCTATAATTTTTTTATAGTGCTATATACATGTAATCTGTATTTTATAATGTGTTGGAACAGTTACAAATAATTCTCCACTTTCAACTGTTTGACTTACAATATTTCAGTTTTACAGTTGCCCTTATGATATTCTGAACTTGGCTCTTTTCATAGAATATTGGCAGAAATACTTCTTTGCTTCATTAAAAATGTAATAAAATAATTGCTTGCCATCTTGAGGATCTGAGATCAAATCCAGATAATTATACCATCTTAAAGGATTAGATATTCCATTGTCTATTACTACTACTAAAATTATTACCATTGTGAGTCATTTTCAACCTACAATGAAGTTATCAAAACAGTATCCAATCATAAATTGATGTCTACTTATATTTAGTGCTGTTCAAATACATTCCCATGGATCATAAAACTATTTTTTTTCTCTTTCCATATGCTAATGGCAAAAGCAGAAATCAGTTTTTCATATGGTAATTATTTTTGATATGGTACTGTCATTTTTCTATATTTTTGTATATTGAAATTCTTTTTATATTATGTATTGATTCTAGAATCTTGAATAAATGTATTCTCCACTTTAGATACATCCCCTTTTTTTTGTAATACAAATATCTATTGTATTTATAAGTTATAAATATTAACATTTTGAATTTATTAACAAACTAAACACTGCTTATATTTAACTAAATAAAGTTCAATCATCAGTCCAGCACATACTGCAGTTAAAGCAAATTTTTTAATGAAATTTATTGTAAAAACACTTTCGATATAACTTATATCCTCTTCAGTTATTATACAAACATAAATATAAAATGGAATGTACTCTATGTTCTAGAACAATACAATTAAATTTAAACATATTTAAGCCAAAGAACTATATACGTAACATATTACATAATCATAATATGTTGGTTTAGTATACATATGTACTTCATAACCCTATTATAATACAATACTTGTATCTGTCAGTATGTAAATGTATAAACATCGTATTCCGGGTCATTCGTGGTACTTTCCTTTTAGCGCATACTTCCAGACTTTCGTCAAACTCAGTTGTAATAGTATGTAAATGTATAAACATTGTATTCCGGGTCATTCGTGGTACTTTCCTTTTAGTGCATACTTCCAGACTTTCGTCAAATCTTCTGCTAGTTTACAGTTAATAACTTCTTGTGTTTCGTTAGCTCTCAAGATCTCTAATTTCTCAGTTAAAAACAAATCTTTTGGGTCCTGGACTTTCTTATATACTTTAGCTTCTTTCCATAGAATATTTACATCTGTTTCGTATACCCTTTGTGCTAATGCCATTGCTAAGTTTCCTTTTCTAACGTTATCCTTATGTTCATCTAATCTGTCCTCAAAATTCCTCTTAGTTGCTCCTATATAACCTCTCTCTTGCCTTCTCGTAAATTATCCATAGGTATCTTATATACGCCTGAGTTTAATCCTTCTTTCCTCTTCTCTTTCTCCTTCCTCAATATATTGAAGACTGTGGGTGCACTTTTATAAGTTGACCTCTTGTTAGTTTTCTTTAGGGTCCTGTTAAGAGTTTTATATTCGTGCATCTTACATAGCATGGATATATGACTTTCCAAGTCTAATGGAGAGCACTCATTCGCTG
Source organism: Olivierus martensii (assembly GCA_000484575.1). NCBI lineage: Eukaryota > Metazoa > Arthropoda > Arachnida > Scorpiones > Buthidae > Olivierus > Olivierus martensii. The sequence goes on from AYEL01047426.1 coordinate 6,556, forward strand.
CAGTTTGTGTTTGTCTTAGAAGATGCTGTTTGTGTCAAAACTGCGACTTTGCAAGAATATCCTTTTCATAAAATTCTTGTTGTATCCGTGTGTATAGCCACATTGGTATATCCTATCCACTTCCTTTTTTAAATATATTTCATTACTACAGGTATGTATAGCCACATTGGTATATCCTATCCACTTCCTTTTTTAAATATATTTCATTACTACAGTGCATTAATGCACGCCCGAAGTATGCTCTAAATGCCGATTTTTTGTACAACCATGAGTCATACAACCACTTAGGTATTATTATCGGTGTGCTTGTTGGTTTAGTATACACAGTGGTTTCATAACGGTCTGGCGTAGCTAGTATTCTTACATCTAAATATTCTACTTGTCTCTTATCCTCCATTGTTTTCTTAAGCTTAAGACATACTGCTGTTTGGAAAGCTGTTCTATCAAATCTTCTGCCTTACTTTGCTCTCCCCACAAAACAAATATGTCGTCAACATATCTCGTATATAAAACCATATCAACCTTCAGATTCATAGTTATTTGGCTCTCCACTTCTCTTACTACCAGTTCTGCAAGGATCCCAGCCATTGGGCTGCCAATTGGGACTCCTTGTGTCTGCTTGTAATAATTTACTTTAAACTCAAAAACAGAATCATGGCATATACATGATATGCCATGATTCTGTTTTTGAGTACAGTGGGTTCTCGTTCTGTTTTTGAGTACTGTTTTTGAGTACATGATTCTGTTTTTGAGTACAGTGGGTTCTCGTTCTTCTTCTAGCGTATATTCTAAAAGGAACCTGTAAAAAAGCAGACATGTGGCATTAAGGTTCAGCGACAGATACAAGGATTCAAAGTCCATAATAGTCATAATCTCTTCACCTTTAGGCTCAATCATTCTCAATTTTTCTAAAAACTCTTGTGATGAATGGACTACAAGTTGGTAAAGTTCTAATTTTTTACTGCACCATTTTGCCAAACTTCTTTCTAAGTAGTATGTGGGGAAGCATCTTTTCTCTACAATAGGTCTGGCAGAGACTGGGTCCTTATGTGTTTTTATATACGTAAAAATCCTCGGACACACTGGGTTAGGTAGTCTCCTTGTATCTATAAATGATGGAATGTTTGACCTTTAAAAAAATCTGTTAACTTTTGCAGCTAATATTAAGATTGGATCATTCTTTAAAACTTCTGCTTGGGAATCCCGTATAAATTGCAGTATAAAGTTCTCATATGTTTCCTTGTTCAACATTACTAATTTTTTAGACTTGTCATCCCTAGTTACTGTAATACGTTGCTCCTCCATCCATTTCAGAGTCTGTTTAATATTTTTATGATGCACGCCCTCATTCCTTATACCATATTTTCTCAAGTTAGATTGTATTCTGTCTCGTTCAGCTATAAAGGACTACCTCATACGCTCCGCTTCTAATTCTTCTAACGGTTGCAACACTCTCTCCATCGGTGGGATATCCTGTGTAAAGCTCTTATTTTCAAATATAGCACGTGGACCCATTTGGAGCATTTCTTTTGCAAAGTTTGGGATCTCTTTGTCATCCATAACAGTCACTACTTCTTCTATAGGGAGCATTTGCACAAAGGGTATACGAAACAGACATGAATATTCTATGGAAAGAAGCTAAAGTATATAAGAAAGTCCAGGACCGAAAAGATTTGGTTTTAACTGAGAAATTAGAGATCTTGAGAGCTAACAAAACACAAGAAGTTATTAACTGTAAACTAGCAGAAGATTTGCCAAAAGCCTGGAAGTATGTGCTAAAAGGAAAGTACCACGAATGACCTAGAATACGATGTTTATAAATTTACTTACTATTACAACTACTAGATAATAGGATATTAATATTTTACGTTTAATGTATTGTATTATAATAGGGTTATGAAGTTTACTATTACAACTGAGTTATAGATAATAGGATATTAATATTTTACGTTTAATGTATTGTATTATAATAGGGTTATGAAGTACAAATGTACAATTATGTAATATGTTACGTATATAGTTCTTTGGCTTAAATATGTTTAATTTGATTGTATTGTTCTCGAACATAGAGTACATTCCATTTTATATTTATATTTGTATAGTAACTGAAGAGGATATAAGTTATATCGAAAGCGTTTTTACAATAAATTTCATTAAAAAATTTGCTTTAACTGCAGTATGTGCTGGACTGATGATTGAACTTTATTAACATTTTGGTTCAAATTAGACAGTTTATTTATATTTTATATATATTTGATGATTTTATTTGTTATACATCTGATATGATGTTATTCCATGTGGCATTATTTCCCATTAAGTTGTAGAATAATATGGTACCAATAATATTGTGTAAATGTATTCACCTTATTCCACTAGCCCTAGGAATTTCTCATTTAGAATTTTTGTTAAAAAATTATTTTATGAACTCACACAAAATTCAGGTTACATAAAAATGGTTACATAATATATTATTATATATTCAGGCTACATAATGTATAAATCTTACTCTCAATTATTTACATAAACTGAAGATTATCTGTAATTATTTTTCAACTCTTTTTTCCCATTTTTTGCAATGTAATTAATATGTGAATAAAAATTTTAAGATATAATAATTAAAAAATGTCTGTATATATAATGGACAGAAAAATGATAAATTACAGAAAACAAAAATATTTGAGATCTTAACTATAAACAACTGAGTTCTACTGCTTCTAATAACACAAGAAATCACAACAAGCACAAGTGTTTAGTTTGTCGATAAATTGTCACGATTTTCTATATGAAATCTTAGCCATCCAACAAAATGTTTGACATTTTTTGATAGTGAAAGCGTTTTTTCAATAAATTTCATTAAAAAATTTGCTTTAACTGCAGTATGTGCTGGACTGATGATTGAACTTTATTTAGTTAAATATAAGCAGTGTTTAGTTTGTTAATAAATTTTGCTTTATTTTTACACTAATGTATAGTGCAGTGTTTCCCAAACTTTTTCTATGACGAAACACTACAAATCCTGAAATTTTTACAGAACACCTTGGTTATTTTATAGTATAAGAAGATATTAATAATAAATAAATTAGGCAAGTATGTATAACAGTTAAGAAAATAAAACAAATATTTATCATCAAATTGTAATTATGTAAAATAAAACATATGAAAATAATAAAATAAATTAGTGACTCCAGTTTCAATTTGATACAGCATTTAAAATCATATGAGGCTTATATTAATTTTCATAATTTTTTACGAAACACTCATTGACCATCAACCAGTGTTGGTCAGAACATTGTTTGGGAAAACTGGTGTAGTGTGTACTTAACAATTCAAATACATGCAACTGTTAAGTTTTTTATACCATATTTCCTCATATAATGGTTGTAGATTTTATATCTAATGAATTTTGAATGAGCATAAAATAAATTGTGTCACTATCTATATTCTTCATTTGGAGCATGAAGTATATATATTACAATGTTGTCATTATTTTTCTTGTTCATGTTTTATAAGTTTGGCTTAATTATAAAGGAAAAATTTTTATGATTTAAAGTTTTGCTTTGATTTTGCACTAAAACACACAATATATTTATTAATTCAAATGCATGCAACTATAATTTTAAATACCATATTTTCTTGCATAATGTTTACAGATATATATATATATATATATAATTTTTGTATGAAAAAATCAGGTATAACCATTATGCAAAGAATAAAAATAAAATAAAAGCAATTGAATTGCTTAAAAATCATTTATCATTAAACTATATTTAGGAGTATTATATGTCAATATATTGTTACATATATCAAATACATATATTTTTGTATATAATATATAAATCATACTTTGATTTTTATATGTTAAATTTCATCAATGCAAACTCTGAATATAAACTTTAGATTACAGCTTTTATCATTTCACAATAAAATGCAGGGCCGCTGAGAGGGGGTGACGTCCGAGACTTTTGTCATGGCCCGGCATCGAAAGGGCCCGACCTTCGGGTCTTGACATGTCACATAACGTGTCTGACAATTGTAGGCCTCCGCCAGAGTACCCAAAGCATGCCAAAATAAACTATTTTATATATAATATGGTATGTAATGTATTGAATTTTGAATTTATTGTTCACTTTTTTAAGTAAATGCTTAATGTTTTATATGGCTTTTTTATTAAACCAAAGTGATGCCACATTTTAAGTGGGGCCCGTCCCACAGACTTGTCATGGGCCCAAAAATTTCTCTCGGCAGCCCTGATAAAATGTTCAAGTTTTTTTTACATATTAAAAAACATTTAACTTTTTCCATGCCAAAACATTTTCTAGAGCTCTGCCTGCCTTATTTTCTTACAGGTTACATGATGACAATAATGGTTGGAAAGAGAGTAACAAGCAATAGTGCCCTAATGCTATCAATGCTATATAAATATACCTTCTAAATTGTCATGACAAACTGAAAACTAACATGCAATGAAATTTTATAAATCAGTTTTTTGGTAATTGCAAAAAAGAAGAGACAATCATTATGATAAAATTTTATAATCCATTTTTTAAATTGTAAAAAATGGTGCAGCTATTATGCAAGGAAATATGGCATTTAGGATCATTGAAGTTATTTTATTTTAAATAGTAACTCTTTATTAAATAATGCAAATTAAATAAACATGATATAAATAATATTATTTTAAAAATATTTAAACAATTTATAGGTATGTAGCTCTAAATACATTACTGCAAATTGTGCAAGCTGATTTCAATGCTGTCCAAAGGCATCGCAGTACAATAGTAGACTGCTTAAAAGATCCAGATGTTTCTATACGTAGGTAAGTTTTAAATTAAATAAATATTTTCAAAATAAGTATTTCTCTTTATCATCATCATTACTAATATAGTATTAAATTATATAAAAAATTTTAGACGAGCTATGGAACTCTGTTTTGCTCTAATCAGTGCTAACAACATTCGGACAATGACAAAAGAATTATTGGTATTTTTAGAAAAAGCTGATCCAGAATTTAAATCTCAGTGTTCATCCAATCTCTTTATTGCTGCTGATATGTAAGTGATATATTTATCTTTTATATTTTTAACGTTTAATCTTTTAATGATAGATGCTTAGTATAACTAAGTGAATTTATATTTATCTTGTATAAATAGGTAAATTATTATAAAAATAAAAATAACTTTTTTTATTTTTCATAGAAAATAATATAAAAAAAAATATTATATATAATTTTATAAGTTAATTTTTTAATAAAATTATTTTAAAACTATTTAAATAGTATCACTACTACTATACTGTAACTATTACACACACACCTACACACACACACACACACACACACACACACACACACACACACACACACGGTTTGTTAACCGATCCCCACTGTATATAAAATGAATTATATGAGAAAATTTTAGTTAATTCTAGTACATTTACTGTTTTTATAGATATGACATACAATTCAAAAATTTTAATTTACAAAAATAATCATCATTAAAAATAGGAATTTTTAGATCATTAATAATGCCATGGTCTTCCTATATATAAAAGGAGGATGCTGACTAAAACTATTTCTGATTATCCACAGAATTTTACATGAAAACAGGAATCAGATTATAAAAGAATGTGAACTTCATCTTAACTTCTTAATATATATTTAAAATTATATGCACTGATGAGATTGTAATATTTTAGTTAATGAAAATATCTAACATTTTCTGGATAGTTTCGACATATAATTTCCCCTTATGTAGATGCATGATAGATATAAAAAATCCACTCTTTTTTTAAATTTAAAGGTTGTAATTTTAAAGGAAATGCAATAATACACCAGTATTACATAATAGATGGAATCAGGAAGCATAACATAAGTGGAAAATTATACAAGTTTGGGTACCTATAGATTCCCAAATCTAATTTCAGGTACATATGTATTAGATTCTTAACTGGCTCTTTATTACCAAAAAATAACAAATTATAAATGTTTATAATATTAGTTATAATTAAAGACTCTTAATCAACAAATCAGCAAATGAAATATGTACATACATATATATGTACTATGTAATTGTGAAACAAACAAGTGGGCGAAGGGGCAGGATGTAAGTCAGGTATATACGTAAGTCAAGGTATTACTGTAGTTAAAATTTAAAATAATAATAATTTTTGAAATTATGATTAAAATATCTTTAAAAGATGCCATATAGCATTATAGTTAGTTATTTGACTTCAAAGTTTGATAAATTATAGTACTTAATAGCAGTTTAAACTTATAAACATTTATCATTATATGATTATTTATCATATAATGATAAATAAAATATGTTTATAAGTCATACAACATTATTGTTTGAAAAAATTTTTAATCTTATGAAATCTAAATCTTATGAAATCTTATGAAATCTGGATAAAAAATTTTAAATCTAAATGCTTTAAAATTCTGAATTTCTCACTAAATTAAATTATAATAATTAAGCAGTTTTTGAGATCTTCCTATATTTAATTATATACAGTAAACATGTAAATTTCTTTAAGATTTCAAGAATTGAAAATTTATAATTAAAAAAAATTCAAAGTTTTAAAACAAAGATATTTTGAAATTAATCTTAAAAGATTTTTAAACAATGGATTATATAATGTTATTTAAAAATGAAACTTTTAGAACTAAAGTCATTATAATAGATTTTAAAATATTTTAAGAAGAAATCAATAATATTAAGACTGTACTGCTTTTTTTTTTTTTTATAAGTTGTGAAAGTTCATAATTTGTTAAAATTTAATAAATAGGTTTTATTTTATATAAGGAATATGTTTGATCATAACAAATGCTAGTGCCAATTCATTCCACAGAATTATAAATTTAATTACATTTTTAAAAACATAATACAGTAGGTCCCCAATTTAGGTGATTTTGATTTATGCAGTTTCAGAGATATATGGATGCATAAATCTTTTTATTTTTGTTGAATTTCCATAAAATATGAATGAAAATTTCATTAAACAATTTCCTTTTTTGCAAAAATATCAATTATGGTTTTAAATTCTCTTATTTATACCTAAAATATGCTCATAATTTTCATTTGGACGTTCCATTTGTTAATACTCCTATTTATGTATATCAAATTTAAGCATTGCTGAACTTGTGATTTTTGAATTATATGGCTTATTTGTCCATATTTTGGACAAATTAGTTATATAATTTAGGGATTTACTATACATAAAAAATTTATACAATAGAATAATTTTAGAATGTTTTAAAACTGATAAATATTTTATGTTTGGATTGTTTTACAAAAATTTTGAGAAGAAAGAGTTATAACATCAAATCTTATAGAAACACTAATGTTATAAACTTATGATAAAACTAAGAAATATAAAATATAAAATAAAAATATATTGAATTATAACATTTATATATATTAATATAATATAATAATATAGAAATATAAAATAAATAATACATTGTTTAATATATATATAAACTTGTCTTCTTTTAACACAAATATACATTCAATTTATAATGTCCAATAATATACAGAATTTAAAAGAACATTTTCAGTTTCATTATACAATAAGAGAATTAAATACAACTACATTAAATTAAAACTAAACTAAAATATATACAATGGAAAAGTTAAAAGATGCCTACATGGAAATATCACCATGCAAATGACATAACACATGAAAACAATTAGCATTTTAAAGGGCTATCAACATCATATACATTTCTATAAACATATCTTCTAATTAACTTAGTGTAGTTGTATTTAATCCTTTTATTATGTAATGAAATTAAAAATAAGTTGGCATCCTGAAATCACTTTCTTAAATTCTGTACATTATTAGTCATTATAAGATGAATATTTATTTGTGTTAAAAATAATAAAATAAAATATTAATGTTAAATAAATATATATAGTTATAATTTTAGTTCTATACAGTAGAACATCAATTATCTGAATGTCAGCCCCAAAAAATTACAATATGTTCTGTAGTGCATTGGTTCTTATGGTGAAAAATTATTCCTATTATATAATTCTTTCATTTTCAGTGATTTATTCAAAGAAATATGCAGTATAACAGGGAAATGATCTTAATTTTTCATTACAGGAGCTACAGATCAGATGTTAGCTTTAATCTACCTATTCTGTGGACATTTTGGTTATTAGAAATCATGTCCTAAATTATTTTTTTTATAATACTTTAAAATGTAATAGTAACAATCTTGTGTACAATAATTTAAGTGTAGGCATAATTATATTTGTTCATACAAATTGTGTATTCTCATGCATGTTTGATTAACCAAACAAACTTTGGTTCCAGATAATTCAAATAATTGATGATGTACTCTGTTTTCATTTTATATTTCCTACTTTTATTATAAGTTAATATTATTAATATTCATCTAAGATTTTATATCATATAAATAAATTTCAAAATTTTGTAAAATAATTTTTATTCATAAAATGTAGAGACATTTTATAAAAAGCTTGTTCAGTAAGATAAACTGTTTAATCAAAAATGTTTTCAATTATCCATGTAGCCTGCCTCAGTTATAGTATCACTATTACTATACTGTAACTATTACACACACACCTACACACACACACACCTACACACACACACACCTACACACACACACACACCTACACACACACACACCTACACACACAC
>AYEL01047427.1:0-27732 GCA_000484575.1 Olivierus martensii
ACACACACACACACACACACACACACACACACACACACACACACACACACACACACACACACACACTCACTCACTTTACTATATGTATACCGTACTATAACTGAGACAATCTATGTAGATAGATAGCTAAAAATGTTTCTTATTAAACAGTTTCAGTTTATCTTACTGAATGGACTTTTCATTTCCTTTTGTTTAGAATTTACAGTAAAAAAGAAGTCTTATATTATTTTATAAATCATTCTGAAATTGTTAAATTGTTCTATTACATGTTCTTCTTGATTTTATGTATTATGTTTCTTTAAAATGTAACTAAATTTATTTATAATTTTATGAAATTAAATTGAAGATGACAATTGCAATAATCAAAAACATTACTCATTTAAAATAATATATTTATTAAATTCTATAACTTGTGAAGTTTTATTAATATGGTATCAATAAAATTTGAAATCACTATTCAAGAAAAATCTTTAAAATAATAAATTACTTGATAGTTTATGAAGAAATAAGCATTTAATCCACTTGAATTATCATTGAGATGGATAATAATCTTTCTCAGTGAATGCAAAATTCAAATATATATAATTCATATAAAATAATTAATTATACATTTTCAAGTAGGTTTAACTTATAAAATATTTCAACTTTGTTTTTATTTTTATTAAATTTGACAATTTGATTATTAAAATTTAAAATAATGAAGTTTTATAGTTAAATAATAATTCAGTAATATAAATTTTTATATTATTAATAATTTATATATTTTATAAAGAATTATTGGATGCTAAATTAAAAAGAAAACAACTTCAGCAGCAATATAAATTGGAAGATCAATTAATTCATGCTACTAAAATTTGGAATAATGAAGTTTTGCCCCATTGGGATAATTTGTAAGTAAATGATTTCTTTCAAAGAAATAGAAATATAAAAATAAATTATTTCATTATTTTAGTATTAAAATAATGAAATAACTCATTTTTATTGAATTATTTTAATATTTTGTTGTACAGGTATTCTCTGACTTTTGCAAATAATTCAATCAAAGGTTTTAATATAATTTGATTTTGCATAAATCAAAAAATATATATGTTGTTTAGGTGCAATCATCATAGACCACCTAGCTCTGGTAGAAGAAACTACTGATGGATTACAACAATTATCAAAATCTATACAATGTTATTGTGCCATATGTCCACCTTATGGGCCCTGACTAAGGGTGGATTCACACTGCGTCCGACTCGAGAGTTGGACCCAACTTGTAGTCGTGTTTCTATAGCACCGACCCGACTGATCCGACTATGCGTCAGAGTTGAATCAATTCTAAATGTTGAATATTTCGAAATCAAGGTAATTATTATTATTTTTTGTTTAAATAAGGAAAAATTAAAATTAGTAGATAAGTAAAAAAATATTACTCTATTTTTGATTAAAAAATAAAAAATTTTTTGAATTAATGATTTAAATCAAAACATAATCTAACTTCTTATAATGTAAATATATAAAATAATTATAACTGTATTTACTTTTTATACGTTAGGAATGATCAAATAATTAATTGTTTATATGTAAATAATAATTTTATTTTAATTAATGATGCTATTCAACCATAAAATGATGATGCTATAAAGTGAAGAAGTAAATCTTGGTGATGTACAACGTATTTTCTCTGTCTTGGTAACATATATCAGACTAAACACAGTAGATTTTTTACTTCTCGGGACTTATTCAATGAGTGGTTAAAGCCTGTTACAGATTCCAATCTAAGTGATTTACGAAAAACAATACTAGTGGAATTAGTATCTTAGAAAATAAAAAATATATATACTCGGTTAAAACGTATTATAACGGTTGTCCAAGAAAATAAAACTAATAATTTACTACATAAAGTATTTATAAGGATGTATAGAAATAAATAAAATAAATAAGTGAAAAAAAAACTTGAAGAGTATTAATAGTAAAGTCAAAACTGAAGAAAAAAAATTAAAATTACAAATTCAATCAATGAAAACAAATTAAACAGTTAATTATAACTCCCATAGTAGTTATAATATGTTAAATTAATTTGTAATAAGTAAAAGAAGACATTTTTCGAATTTTTAACAACAGATGTTCATCAGATTTCATCTTGGTTCATTGAAAATCAAAATAGAATTCTAAGAAGCTTCTTAGTAGGAGGCAATAGTAAAATAGTAGCAACTTTTGATGAAGCTCATCAGAAGGAAATAAAAATTATTGCATTATTTAAAATAGAAAATTAAGTTAAAATATGATATAAATCTATTAAAAATTTCGATTTATTCTGTTATAATTTCTAATATACATTAATGTCTTCCAGTATATAGCTCAGCAACAGATATACCCAGTTACAAAAGGTAGATAATGCCATTCACTACACAGTAACTGTAATAGCTAATATTCTTAATCGTTCTTACTATAATAATGGGAAAATATATGAATTAATGAATATAAAAAATTTAAAAGATATAATTATTTTAACAGATTTAATAATGCTTTCTACATATATTTATGGCTATCTTTCTAGTAAGGAAATCTATTATATTGTGCCTCAATTTGACAGTAGGAACTCTGTACTAACAAATATAAAACTCTTTTTATTCCAGAGCTATTGTTAATTACAACAAATTTTTTATGCTGTGTTAATTTTCATTTTTTTTATTTATATGCATTTGTTGTTACTTTTGTGCTGAGAATGGCTCTTATTGTACTGTGTATACGTTTAGAAATGGAAATAAATAAATTAATTAAAATAATATTTTATTTCCATTATTTTAAACAGCATACATGATTATCTTCTGAAATCATTTTTATCCTCAAATTTAGATTTGATGGCTTGTGATGTAGCAACTGGATTCCATTTTTTATCGTTTAATTTATTAACTGCTGAAAGTGTAATGATGAAAACATTACACTTTCAGCAATCTCATGTACTTATATACTTATTTATCTTTATCTCTTATACTTATATACTTATCTTTATCCATCATATACTTATACTCTTATACTTATATCCTTAAGTCTTTCAACCATTTTTTATGAACAGGTAAAATTTACCTGATATTTATAAGAATATCCAACTTAAGAAATTCATTTTATTATGTATAAATAAAGTTAATTTTCACATAATTATTTTATTAAAAATATGCATTAGTAGTAACAAAAATATAATTTTAACATGTAAGGAGACTACTCAACAGTTTTCCAAATCATTAAAATTTAGTTATTATTTTCTGTCACTATAACTATTTATTATTTTTTGATTTTCTGCTTCAAATAAAATTGTCAATGTAGATTTTTCCAAAGATATTTTAATACTGCTGGTAACAAAAAAAAAAAATAAAAAATCGTTAAAATGTTTCGCAGTTTTTACTTTTTTATAAAAATTTTTATCTTTTGATAAGATCGTTTTCGGTTAAATATAATTTATACATAAAAGTGACATTTCGAAAGAATCGTGAATTATATATCTGAGCTGATTAAAAATATTATAAACTAAATGGAGGCATTATATAAGTAGATAGAGCTGATAAAATGGACATAAATTTTTTTTTTTAAGTAAAAAAAGTTAGAAAATATTTAAAATTGATTTTAATATCACATTTCCAGATTATTTATTAAAGTATTTTTTTTCAGTAAGAAAAGTTAGAAAATATTTAAAATTGATTTTAATATCACATTTCCAGATTATTTATTAAAGTAAATTGCTCAAAATAAAGTGTTTGCATACTATATTATGCATATATATCATCTGATTTATTTAAAATGTGCATTTGTTCATTCAAAAGTAGTAAACTCTCTTCCATATTTATAAATAACTTTATTTGCTCAGTTCTAATGATTTGGATAGCATTAATAATAGAACTACCAATTTTTGAAGCCAATAACATAATTTCTTTAGCTTTCATACAGGTTTTTTTTGATATAATAGAAGTTAAATTATTTTTCACTCTTTAATCCATAAAAATCAATCTAAATATATATATAGATGTTATGTTATTAAAGGACTTAATTTTATATATACAGTATTTGAGGATTAATAGATATATGCGAATATAAAATACGCATGTTTTAATAAGTCTGTGATAATACATTTCTCTTATGTTTAAATATTTTTAATATTAAAAAAACATTTTATATGCTATTCAACTAGATCTATGTACTAGTTGACAGTCATTTCATCAGAAAAAATTTTCTTTCTGGATGTTGGCAGACTAAGAATAGTAAAAATAATTGGCTTCAGGTGCTTCTGAATATATGTTAACCACATCGAATTATGGGATATTTTTTTGTTTGAACATATCAGTGGAAAAAATATTTTAAAATAATAAGAAGCATCACATTTATTAAACATCTCTATAAAACGATTACTGTAAAATAAAATTTCTTGGCATCTCATCTGTTTACACTTCAAGCAAATAAATTTCTTTAGTCTGGCACTGTTTGATTAATTTTTTACTTGTCTGCAGATAAAATACATCTACTGTTGCTGTAGTTAACTTACAGTTCATAATGATGTGAATTGCAATTATTTCACTTATCACAGTTTTTATTTAATATTTTTGTTGTTCAATAATACTGTGAAAGCTTAGTAGAAGAGACTATCTTGTTGTTGAAAACAATATTGAATTAGATGACTTGCAAAAAGATTAAATCAGATAACTCGAAAAAACTAGCAATATCAAAAAAATGTCATTTAATGTTAGCATGATACTTTGATATTTAACTGAACATTTTAAAAACATCTATAATTAAGATCAGCATTAAAATCAGGGGACTGTAAACATTTGTTTTTAAAGAAAATTGCTATTCTGTCCTGTTTACATGACTCCTAAAAGTGTCTTGCAATTAATCTGCACTCTTTAAAATCATATATAGTATTCAAAAAATATCATTATATGATAAGAAATACCTATTTTTACCCCCTCCAGTATAAACATGTTTTAATAATTCTGTAATAATGCATTTCTCTTATGTTTAAAAATAATATTCAATATTTTTTTAATAATATTTAAAAAACATTTTATATGATATTCAATTAGATCTATGTACTATTGCCGATCATTTTCATCAGGAAAAATTTCTTTTTTGATATTGCAGGCTTAGAATAGTAAAAATGATTAGCTCGGGTTTCTGAATTAATCTTATAAAAATATATGTTACTCACATCAAACGATGGGATATAATTATGAATTAATGTCAAGTGGAATAAATATTTATTCACGAGATTATTCTATTTATTTATTTCTCTTTATTCTGAAGATTTATTCTGGAGAAACATCAACATCTTACGATGTTATAGAAGTATTAATGAAAAAATTTTGTAGTCTATTTTCTGTTTAGAAACTTTGATAGCTGAAGTTTAACTTAGCATTATATTCAACACGCTCAATAAGAATTTTCGTTAGAAATGAGAACTTTCGATTAAAAAAAAAATTGCTAATAGTAACTTTTCTCCTAATCAAAAATATTTCCCAATTCACGATTAGTTCGCTTATATATATACTGTACAAGAAGAACTGTTACAAAATTTTTCATTCGTAGGAATGCTTAAAATAATTTAACAAAATAGATTCCAATGATATGAAATTTAATCGTATCAAAAATTAATAAATAGTAATTTTTTACGAAAAATAAATTTTTTAATAATTTGGCATAGGTTAACAATTTATCAAAGATATCAATTTTACTATTCTCATATTATACTCATTACTATACTCATCAAAGATAATAATTTTACTATTGACATCAGTAGGTGTAATCGAGAAAAGTATACAAGACTGAAAAAAAGAAAAACTATTTATTTACTTCGAAAATATCAAAGTTGTTTTTATATTTTCAAAACTAAATTATGACAGCAGATTTCTAAATTTTCTATTTTCGTACTACTTAATTTCTTCTAAAGTCAATATTTAACAAATTTTGAACTTTAATCACAATCTATGTGAAATAAAAAAAAAATTAAAAAGATTTATACCAGTCTATAATATTAGAATTTAATTTTTATGAATTTTTTTTTAATAAAGAAATCTAAAAATCTTTAATATTTTCAGGGAAACTTCTCTGAATATCTTTTATAACACTAGAAAAAAAATGACTAAAATATAAGCAAATAACACAATATTATGGTTTTCTTTCAAACTATTATAAATATTTTCGGATTTAAAAAAAAAAAAATTATTTGCATTTTCTGCTTTTGGGAATGTAAACTGAAGATGAAATTATTAATTCATATTATGAATAAATAAATAATAAAATTGAAAATATTTAAAATTCTTTTTATGGGTAAATATATTTAGATCGATGTTTTCCAAAGTCTCCGCGCCCTCCAGGGATTACGCAAGTTTGAGGTCTGTGACCATGCTATAAAAATATAAAAAAAAATCATTTCAATAACAATCTTAAATAAAAAATTAATAATTCATATGCATAACTACATGATTGAAATATAGATGAGAATATATGTGCACTAGTCAGAACAGAAAATAAATTTTTAATTATTTTACTCATTTACAGAAGATCCGCGAATTCTCCCCTCAAAAAAAAGGTCCCAGAAAGGTCAAGTATGAGAAGCATTGTTGATTAATGCAATGAATAACCATATAAAGCTAAAAATTTACCGTATGTAGCATTTTTTTTATATTCTATGTTAGATTAATTTGCAGATGAAATCTATTGATTACTTCAAAATTTATTACTGGAGATCAAATGACGGACATAATCAGATAACATGATGATCTTATAAACTAAAAAATAATTTATTTTTTTCATAATAATGAAAGTATAAATTATTATATCGTATCTTTAAAAATTTCTTTAGAATTTTGGAGATCACATACAGGTTTGCTCGATATCTCCATCAACATTGGAGATCGATAACTATTTATTTATTTTTTATCAATACTACAATAATCTATCTTAAAAATATATATATATCAATCTTACGAGAACCAATTTCATAAAGCCGATTATTATTATATTTTTTTGTCTTTATGCAAAAAGAAAAAAATTTGCAGAAAGTTTTTTCTTTATTTTTATTGCACTTGTTTAAGTTGTTAGCTTTTTATGTTTTACGTAATCTTTATTTTTTTTTGTCTTTATGCAAAAAGAAAAAAATTTGCAGAAAGTTTTTTTCTTTATTTTTATTGCACTTGTTTAAGTTGTTAGCTTTTTATGTTTTACGTAATCGTTGTTCTCATCGTTGTTTAAAATTTTATTTTGAAAATTATCGGACAATTTTCTGTAATTTTTTTTCATGTAAATTTTCTATATAACTTTATCTTAAATCAATTTTTAAATTATTAATAATAAACGTTATTGTTATTATTATTTTTTTTAAATATTATTATTTAACAACTTTGCATGGCAATGTGTGGTATTGGGTGCTGTGCACCCAATACCACACAATAAACCATCTGAGGTCCAATTAAGATAGAGAGATAGGCAGAATTTTAGAGGAATATAAAATATTTTATATCTGTTTATGTACAAAATGAAACAATGTCAATGTGTGGTATTGGGTGCTGTGCTACACAATAAACCATCTGAGGTCCAATTAAGATAGACTAGATAGAGAGATGGGCAGAATTTTAGAGGAATATAAAATATTTTATATCTGTTTATGTACAAAATGAAACAACTTATGTTTAAATTTTTTTTTGTTTATATATAAAAGAAATCCTTAAAAAGTACTGCTAAAAATTGGATAAATGAAGTAGAATAAGTTAATAAATATGACAATGTTTCCAATGAATTCATGTAATTTTTTTAAGAATTATATGATGTAACTTTCATTAAACAAAGTTACAACTTATGACTTTTTATAATTTCTGAAAATTTCAGTTGAATTTCTTGATTCATAGCTTATTTTGTTCAGAAACTTATCGCTACCTAAAAATAATGACTATTTCATTGGATGGCTAAAATTTCACGTAAAAAAATTGTGTTTTTGCCGATCTCATAAATGTAAAGTTATGAAAGAAATAAAATTTGAAAATAATGCTTACACTGTTAGAAAGAAAACAAAATTTGCAATAAATACTGAAAATTTCCAAAGATTGACAAAAATTAAGTGATACTTACAATTTTAAATTTTAATTTTTTTTGCATATTAATTAGGGGCTTAATTTTAAAACATTTGCATATTTTTCAAGGAGTTAATGTTCATATTTAAATCCATTTTAAAATGTTAATTTATCAAGGGCCTTTGTAAATAAGATCGGAAATATGAAGACCAATCTTTTCAATAAGTAACCATGGCAGCTATATGTATCATCAATCAATATTAAATGAAAATGTTGCAATCCTTGATGTTTCTGATTGACAATTTGCACATTTTCTGATAGTTATAATAATAATTTAGCAAAAACGGGATGATTATTTTACACTGATTTTGGACATGAAAAATTTTAATATTTCTTAAATATTTATAGCCAAACACTACTTCAATACTGTAGGGAAAAATGATTGGATGTAATGAGACTCAATTGTATCCTGCTTTCAGTCCAGTTTCCTATTTGTATTATAATGTTCAATATCATAAGTCTGGCTTTTTGTCTAAATGTCCACATTTATTCCAATAATGAACTTAATTTGGAAAATTTTTAATTACAAAAAAAAATTTATTTTAATGATCATCATATTGCTCTACCACTTGAAAGTTAAAATTCACTTACATAGGGTTTCAAAGTTTTACTTATTTTTAAATTCTCAAGTAAAGAGCTCAGCTTATATACAAATATATACATGTATAAGCTGACCCCACTACTTCAGAGTGCTTAAATCTAAGAACTCTCCAGTTGTAATCATTACTATAAAAAAAACTAATAATTATTTCCCATTCAATTTTAGTATTATTCTTTTAATTTCACAATGGTTTTTTACAAAGTTCATAATTACAATCTTGTTTTGTTATTTGATTATATATATTCTGTATTTCCTATATATTTTTAATTCATTATCTTTCATTACAATTTTATATAATATACAATAAAAGAATTATATAAATATACCTTCATATAATTCTTTTACTTCACACATACATTTTTCAGTGTTTTATTTGTATAAAGCGACTATCTTAAAGACTACTGCCATATTTGATTGTAATTGAATTAAATTATTTACTTCATCTCAATAACTTTTTGCATTAATACTTATATGGTTTCCTTTAGTCAAATAAATATAATTCAAGATAGAAATAGTGTTTATGGTTTGTAAGACTTTCAAAAGTTCAAATTCAACATTAGTGTTGTTATAAATCAATTATAGAAAATACAGTTATTGTTATATAAGCAATAACAAAAAAATGAATTGATATTTAAGTTTGGTCTACAATTTTGTACAGATTACTTAATTCTCCATTAAAATAAGAAGGGTAATTTCAAAATCAACGTATAGACATAAAAAAATCAAATCTACAAGAAATCACTTGAAGCAGGATAAATACACTAATTTATTATTAGATATACAGGGTGTAAATTATCTCCTTCAAAAAAACTACACTATGATGTAGACGAAATTCAGGCGATTAAAATGATATAAGACACTTGGGGTCGCAAATATGCACTATATACATTAATAATATAATTGTTTTCCAAGTGCTTGTTGTGATTTCTTGTTATTAGAAGCAGCAGAACTCAGTTATTTATAGTTAAATCAAATCTATTTATTTATTTTTTGCTAAACATCAAAGTTCAATCTATAAAACTTATTTTAAAACACATTGTTGAAGTTAAACACAATGATTCTTTATTAAAAAAAAAAATGAAAATGTAATACTTAAATTTACCAAATTCAAATAATAATAACAATATAGTGATCATAAAAATATATCATCAGATTAAAATTATTATTATTTTACAATACCTCTTTCAGCTTCTATTTCAAATCTACGACGTCTACGCCGCCTCCTATGAACTTTAATTCCATCCTCCTGGAAATAAAAAATTTTAAAATGCATAGTTGTACATTTTTTTTTATTTAATACAAAAGAACAGCATACAGAGAATACTTTAATTTCAAAAATAAAATATTATAATAAAATATACAAAGTGCTTAACTATTTTTATTTTATTGAATAAATCACTAACTAATTAAATAATAGTTTTAGACTTTGAAACAGCATCACAGCATCATAGATGGTTTAAAAATTAGGTGATTAATCTAATTTTTAAACCATCTATTACAATGAGTCATTCATGTTTTTGTATTTCTTCTTTTTATTTTGGACACCAATGTATTATTAATTTAGTACTAATTTCTATAAAATGTTGATTATTGAATTATGCACAGTGCTTCAAATTGATAAATTTCATATAGATTAGTACAGGAATTTACAGAAATAAGTCATACTGAAAAGTAAAATAAATAAATTTTAAGTTGGGGTATTTGATTTTGGAACAAATTTCCAAAATTCCACTGGGATTTGTAAATGCCAATTAAAAATAGCAAATAAGGTAGTAAATAAACCATAAAATTACAAGATTTGGCATTTTCACACAAAATGGAACAGTAGATAAAGTAGTTTAATTCAACAATGTAGTAGTAAACTGTAGAGATCACATGACAGATGCCATTTCATGCAATTAGGGATTTGTTTTATATTAAAAAGAATATATTCATAATGAATATTGATTTTTGAGGAGAGGGAGTCACATTGAAGATATCAAAGAGCTATAGCTTGCAAGTAGCAATTTGACTGTGTGCTACATAACAATTACCTCATTGTATGTCAATCTTTTTTCTGAATTTTTCATTGTCCAAAAATGCTCACTGGCCTCAAACTGATGTCATTCATATAGGATTGTCACTGTTGATTGCCCTAGGTTAGAATTACCGGTAATCCTTGATTTATGCAGATGTTAGGTTCTATCATATTAGTTCATAATTCAAAACTTCATAATTTGAGGTAAAATTACTATAGAATGCAATCAGATACATTCTAACAAAAAAAGTTTCACAAACTAGCCAATTACATTAATTTTCAACACAAATACACAAAAATGAGGACATTTATTGAAAAAATACAATGCAGTTGTATATTATAATTAAATATTTTACAAACGAAATGGTCCAAACAACAATAAATTCGCAAAAAATCCTTGGGTGAAATGTCATAATAAGTATTATCATTGCAGGTTTGTTAATGAATGTTCTTTTGTTTCTTCTTGAGCCAAATAAGTAAAATAAATTGTTTAATCAATAAACAATTTATCTTACTTATTTGACTTATAGTTTACTTTTATTCAATATTTACAGTAAGAAGTATTACATTAGGAAACTTCTAGTCCCCTCTCTTGTACTTTGTATATATGACCCATGTGCTTGTTCACTCCATCATCTAACAACTATGCAGAATAGTGCAAATAAATTTAATTTCATTAGTTATCCTGTTATCTCTTTTATCAAACACACTTACACTGCAAAGAGGGGGATAACAGATAAATAATTGCTTTTTATGATTTACTGAAGAGAATCCAGAGAGTCAAAAGTACTTCAATAAATTTATTTTAAGTTAAACAAGAAAAATCTAAAGTTCTTATTTATCGATTTTCCTGCTCTTTGCGTTCATTTTTAATCTTTTATTTAGAAATGGAGCAGCGTATTTCAAATGTCAATAATGTTCTTACACTGTTTGTGTTTGGGAACTCTAATGAATTCCTACTGTGTGAACTAAGATAAAACAAGAAAAATATATTTATCGATTTTCCTGCTCTTTGCGTTCATTTTCAATCTTTTATTTAGAAATGGAGCAGCGTATTTCAAATGTCAATAGTGTTCTTACACTGTTTGTGTTTGGGAACTCTAATGAATTCCTACTGTGTGAACTAAGATCCTTCTGTTCCAACTTCAGTGAAATTCACTTTAGCAGAACTCCAGCTATTCCTGGATAAAATAAGATTGTAGTGATCAACTTTACATCTGCTCTTTAATCTGTTTTTATCTTTTACTATTTGTATTTTTGTATATTTTTTAGTTTATTATAGCTAGTTGTGCTCAGAGGCATCTGTAGTTGGTGTTGGTTGCAGTCTTTTCCTTCCTTTTAGTGCTCTAACCCACTTATCTAGACTAGAATTCTTTTATCACTTATTACTTCTCACTTTCTATTTTCATGTGGGCTATAACATTGAGTTAAGCCCTTGCCTAAATTATCTTTCTTTTAATTAAAGGACACTACACTTCCTTTTGTGTGTTGCTGGTCAGTTTCTGGAAGCTGGTCAGTGTTGCTGGTCAGTTTCTGGAAGTTTCCACTCCTCATTGGTAGAGGGAGAGATATTCAAAGTCTCTTTTGCTAGAAATATGTTGAAATTTATATAAAGTGCATGCAACAGTAACAAAATCTATAAAGGCAGTTTCATAATTTTGAAACTATGCAATTTGATGCTTTGTGAAGAATGGTGAACAAAAACATACCGAAATCGGAGTGTTGCAGTGGCGGCTGCATTTTTGTTGGAGCAAATGAAGCCCAGATGTGCTATGTTCTTGATTTGTTACGTAAATTTGATTAGAAAAGTATTTTGTAAAATATTGTGTGTGTTAAAAATGGTTATTAATTTTGTTATTACCAATAGAAAAATTTTGATATTAATATTACTCTGTAATGTGTTAAAATGGTTAACAATTCAAATACTGTATGTAGATGAAATGTTGTTAAATAACCCTGGTAGAGGGCAGCAAATTGTCTTCCCTGCAATTGTACTTTTAGTGATACTGACGAATGAGGAGAAACAGCCGAGGCACCTGCAGTCGACAAATTTTGACGGAAGTTTTGACAACTTTAATGAAGGAGAATTTTAGAAAGCAGGGGAAGACAAACGTAGTTAACCAAAACCACTGTAAGTTTTGATAATTTTACTAATAAAAAGTTTATTGATTGGCAGTAATAGTGGAAAATTGAAGTTCTTTCTGGGCTCTTGGATTGGTTGTGTAAAACTGACATTAACATTGAAATTTGAATACGGATAGAACTCAGAATTTGGGAGAAGGGGGTTATGGGGTCTGACCTGGAAATGACGGGCGAATCAGTGGTGGTTCGCAGCGTCATAACTTGCTTGCATATAGATTATAGCAAACAAAAAATAATGCTTGCTTACTTAGCATCTGGTTGTGTAAAACTGACATTAACATTGAAATTCGAATACGGATAGAACTCAGAATTTGGGAGATGGGGGTTATGGGGTCTGACCTGGAAATGACGGGCGAACCAGTGGTGGTTCGCAGCATCATAACTTGCTTGCATATAGATTATAGCAAACAAAAAATAATGCTTGCTTACTTAGCATTTAGATCTTAGTATATTTACTTACATAATTTCCTTTCCTATTTGATATTTTAAAATATGGAAGGAGAAAATTATAAGAATTTTATTATAAATCTTCAATAAAAATACTGTTTGGGCTAAATAAATAATGCCTAAATATAAAGAGTCAAATAATAATAATAAATCAACAGTAAAAATACAATTACAACAAAAGTAATTTTGTTGTAATTGTACTTCCAAAATAAAACTGAATTATAAGATAATCTTTCTTTAGTAAAAAAAATGGTAATCTTGGAAAATGATTCTGATTACCATTACAATAGTCTAATGTTAAAAAGTGGGCCTTGATTCACCCAGTTTGTTTCCTTTTTCTTTCATGATAGATATATTAATAATTCATACAGCTTTCTTCATTTACACTTATGAAAATATGGATGATGATATTTAATTACCTTGTATATTAATATTGTTCATGTAAGCTCTTGTTCTTTGGATATATAATGATGATTGAAACAGTTTTATCAAATGTCAGATATTATGAAAGTGCAATGAACCAATCAATTATTAAAATCTCACTTATTCATCCCATTTTAGCAACCAATTACTAGCCATTTATTTCCTTATCTTTGTAGAAAAGTAGTGCTTTATTATATACAAAAATAAATGCTCTTGTATTTTTCAATTAATATTTATCTATTAATTTATTATTTATGGCATCCATTTTCCCCTTTCAAACAGATTATTGTTAATATAATGCAAATTCAACTGAATGAATCATTAACAATTTTATGCAGCATAAAAAACAAAATTTATATGATATGTAAACTTATTATGTATTTTTTGCTGGACCATTTGAGTTCAAAGATATGAAAGGCAGTTTTAAATTATGATGACATTTTTATAAAATAATTTTATTATTCTTTTAAACAACTTATTATGAAAATGTAGTATTTTTGGACAGTAACACTTTATAGATAATATACAATACTATTTTTTTGTGTGTTTTTGTTCTTTATAGAAAACTTTACAACTATATACCAAAATGCAATACATTGGTAAATGAATTGTAGTGTCACAACTGCCATAATGAATATAGATATGACATTTACTTTTATTGAAAGAAATAGAGAACATATTCAAAGGTTTAAACCTTTTGAAAAATAAAGGATGAAGTCAGAAGAGTATAGAAAAACGAGAGGAAAGAAAAAAAGGATTATCAGAAATGTAGCAGATTATAGTGAAATAAAAAAAACTATCCTTTAGTTTTCTCTTATGATAAGTGAGTGAGATAACAAGTGAATTCTACCTCCCTCCACAAGAAAAATACAGTTATTTATTAGAAATATTTGAGAATATGATAAGTATCAGGATTGGTTTTAGGTAGGAATCAAGTAAGTAAAATTGTTAAGTGCAAAAAACTGAAAGAGTTATAGTAAAAAAAAATAACATTTTTACTGCCTTTCATTACACAAGCCACCAAAAGTATTCCAGGATATGAGGTTTAATTTATTTTTCATCAAAATTATTTCAAAATATACTGTATAAATAATTAATAAATCAGTAATTAAAATATTATATTTAATCAAGAGATGTGTGTCTAAGTCATGAACACCATCTCTCATTATACAAATCATTTTGGAAAAAATTCAACTCACTATAGCTTCTGTTCTAGATTAGTTATTATTAATCTAACATTTATAGTCAAGAAAAGTATATATGACATCAATTACTAGACAATATGATACTGATTATCAAACTTTATATTTTCAATTCAATTAATAAAAAAATTAAAAGCAGTTAGAAAATAAAAATTGGGAAAAGTCATCATTTTTCTCTCTTCTCTTCTGCTGATATCTTTATAGAGTCACATTATTCGAATGTTTTTGAACAAATATATAAATCTATCCTAATCCATTTAACATCTAAAAATTTTGACCTAGTAGGTTAAAATGAAGGGGGGTTTAGAATAGGATGATTCTCTTTTCTGTTGATTTCTACTATCACAATACACCTGCCTGCTGGTTTTTCTATATCTGTCTTTTTCATTCCTCAATACATCAAGTATTGTTATTTTTTCATCTATTATGTTGTCTTACACATCATATTTCATTCAATCCTCTTCTTAACACTGTTTATTTCTGATGAAAAGGATATTCCTACATATTTTTCTTTATTTCTTTCGTTTTGATTTCTTCTTCTCTTTCAGATTACTAAATATCATCATTATAAAGAATCTATTATATCTGTGATTCATATCTTCACTCATTATATATTTGTACTTTGATTCTCTGTCAGTTATTCTTTTGTAATATGTATTTTTTGAATCCTATTGCATTATGTGACAAATACAGATATTTCTTCTATATGAATTCTTTCTGTAAATTGTAGTTATACACTCTGTATATATTGATTTAATATATGCAGATTCATGAAATGCATTAATTTTTTCCAAACTGATCAAATTTCAGTCTTATTCATATTCTAGCATATGCAATTTATCACAAAATATATTTTGTATATAATAGCAATATAATTAATTTTTCTTTATACTTCTCCAGAACTCACTTTTCCTAACAAAATTGTTTCTCCAATTAGAATCCTTTATTTTGCTTGTAGGAAATTCTTCTGTATATTAAAATATGCTTCATGTTATAATCTATGTGCAAGTCTTTCAATTGAATTTTCAATATGTTATAAGAACAACTTATAGACTTATAAGCTAGTTCCATAGGTATCAAGCTACTTTTAATACAGTTAAACCTAGTTGCAATAAAATATAAGAAAAATTAAATCATCAATAATTTGTTTTTAATAAAATTTGGAAAAACAATTTTTCTGAATATTTAGGCATTTTTGATGCACTCATAACATTTTTCAATGCACAAAAAAGCAAATGAATTTGCAGGTTTTTTTTTTTTTTTTTTTGAGAAAAAATATTTGCAATATGACATTCCACTCTACTCTTTATATAACAAAATTAATTATTAATTGCATACATTTTGAAAATAATCATTCATAAAAAGAACTCGTTTCATGACATGGCATGGCAATTGCTGATTTTTCATTATTTTGTGAAATATGTAAATGAATTATTAAATTTCTGATTATATTTATAAATATTTCCCAATTTATATATATCTGACTTAAAAATTCAATTTTATATAAAATATTTTCCGTAATTTTTTTATTTTTCCATTACCAATATCTACTGTATTTGTAAGTTACACTGTGAACATTTTAATTTACAATATTTAAAAGTTCATGTTATTATTTAATTTATTTATGTTTTGTACTGTATTGTTAGTTGATTTTAATTACAGCAGTCTCCTAACTTATATAGATCTGTACTTATGTAAAGATTTCCCAAGCAAAAACTAAATACACTGATCAGATAAAGCTATAATGCAGCAATATAAGCAAGGTTTTCTCCTAATTTCATTATCATATGTATAAATGCAGGTGTTTTATCGGTTTATTAGATTAGTTTTAGTTAACAAGCCAGAATCGGACCATGATCTCTCATGAAAACTGAATGTATAAGACTTCTGAATTGAATCTGGATCCTCCATGATAAGTGACTGCTTTATTCACGAGAGAATTCATATAGAAAAAATATTCATGCAAAAATTGATGCATTTCATGAATCTGTGTATATTAAATTAATATATACAAAGTGTATAACTACAATTTACAGAGAGAATCCATTTAGAAGAATTACCAAGTGACTTAATTATTTTTAATGTTATATTGTCATGACATAGTATAGAGTACTCTTTTAGTACTGTTTTAGGATATGCTATACATATGTTGGAGCATAACCTCCACACAGCATATTTCACTTGCATAAGATTTTGGAGAACAATCCATTCAGATAAGTTAGGGATTGCTGTGCCATATTACGGATACAATATCACCCCATGTGATGACACCTATCTTTCAGTCAAGGAACAGTTCAAATCAACAGTGTCACCTATCTTTCAGTCAAGGAACAGTTCAAATCAACAGTGTATTAAAAAAACACTCATTTAATAAAAGTGTTCATAACTTCTGCTACACTAGGAGATAACAAAAACAAACAAATACAGCACTATTTTTCAGACAATATTATAGAAAATTAAAGACTAAGTGGAAACTGAGGCCTCATCCAACAAACATTAGTTATTGCTCCAAATGATTATCATATGTTTAAGAGTCTCTAAAATTTTTTACTGGGAAAAATATTCAATACTAAAGATGAAGTCAAAACAGCATTGTCTGATTATTTAATTAGAATTCTCTTAAACGCATGAAATAAAAAAATTGTTAGTTAAATGATGACAAATTGTTCACAATGAAGGAATATATATCACTAGTTAATAAATTTAAATATATTTTTTTCCATCTTGTTTCAAAATTCATCAGAAATATAGACAGACTTATAGACTAATCTTATAATTTCATAAAAAACAGATTTAAATCTTTTAACAAATACCTAAAAAAAATTAAAAAATAAACATTAGAAGATAAAATAATTAACTATAAATTTTAGCATTTCATTATTTATGGAAATAAAAAAATTTAAATTGTAAATAGAATAGTGGGCAAAATCATATATATATAATTTTAATGCAAGTAAAATTGGAAATAATGAAATACAATTTAGTCCTAGATTTATGACGAAGTTTGATTCAAACAATGAAGTCATAATTCAAATAGTCTTAAGTGAGAAATGTTTTGAATTCATGTACTGCCCATTTATTAATTACTCTACACATTACTGTAATAAATTTAATAAATACAAAATGGATGCATTTACTACATCATATCATTGTATATGTAATACATGTGTGTTACATTGAACATTTACAGAATTTACCGATTAAATCACTATTGTAAATGAACGTGATTGTAACTCAATGACATCGTAAGTTGAGGACTATCCATACTGTAGCATTATATTAATTTAAATTTCAATAGACAAATATTTATAAAAAATTACTTAATAAAAACAATTTTAATAGATAAAATATTAAATGACTAAATAAGGTAAATTAATATTTTGAAGATTTCTTAATTTTTTGTATCTATATATTTAATATATGTTTTTGAAAACTGTACTTCCAGAGATCCACAAAATAGACAGGCTGTATACTATTAGAACAGTATAATATTTAAATTTGTAAAATATTCTAGAAAAGTGTTTTTTTTTTTTTTTTTTTTTTTGATATAATTCTATCAAGCCAAACTTCCACTAGTATTTTTTTTTTTTTTTTTTGAAATAACTGATTTGATAATATAGAAAATTTCTAAAAATAACTTGAGAAAGTTGGATATTACATATAATGTGAGTCTTACATTTTCATATCAAAAACAGTCTGTATTTATTCTTAACAAATCATCATATTTAAAATTACTGAATGCTTTTTTTGAATATTCTTAAATTTTAATCGATATTTTAAAAATGTAACTTACATTATTATGACTTGGACTTTTATGACTTGAATTTCCCAATTCAGGAGATATGCGAATATCAGGCAAGAATGATTCTCTATGGGGTGTATGTTCTGGCGTTGCATAAGGAGTTGGTTCACTGCTTTGTCCCTGACTTGAAATACTAGGAGCTGGAGAAACTCTACTAGGAGAAGCACTAGTAGGTGGTGGTAAAGCTGAAGTAGATAAATTAGATAATGAAGTTAAACCTGGGAAATTCTGAAGAAAACTAGGACGAATTGTTGGCCATTCATTCTTTTCTACTGCATGACAGATATGTTCTAAACGAATCTGAAGAACTTTATCCTATTAAAATATAAAATTTAATGTAAAAAATAATTATATAAATAATTCAGTTTACAAAACTTTATAATAGCTATAATAAATTTTCACTGTGAAGAACTTTTCAGGAAATTGTATATTTTATAAATATATAAATGCCTATTTTTAAATAAAAATGTTACCTATAATAAGTGAAAACATTTAACTATCTAGATCTGTAATTTATATATTTAATATATATTTTTCAAAGTTATGATCACCTATTTCCAAAGATCCATAAGACTTTTTTTTATTTATCAAATGAAATTTCAGATGGTGATCCTAAAAAAATTATGAAATTCTTAATATTTTTGTTCAAAAACTATAGGAAGCTTGCAAAGTTTAGTACAATGTGTTTGTCTCCATAGAATAGAGAGATTCATTTATTTAACTTAAATAATGGAGCATACAGAACAATCCAACTGATTTTCTTCTTTATTATTATTATTTTTTAAATAAAGCTTAAAAAAGAATATAGAATGCAAATCTATAGAAACATATACAGTAGGTCTTTGTTTAATGTTTGAGATAGTATCCTGAAAACTGCAATATTAATTGAAATTAAAAACTCCATTGATCTAGCACAAATTTACCAAGAGATAGGTTCCATATTTGATCCTGGGTCCTCTGAATGGAAAGCCAAAGCATTTGCACCTGTTAATCTGACTGAATGTCCTATATAGCTGTATAGTTTAATTAATACATTGTTCATAGACTAATGGTTCTTAACTAGTGTAATGCGAAAAATTAAGAATGAATTGTATGTATGTAAATGTATGAATCATATATATTAAGAGTGAAACATGGTTGGCTGGATATCCTTTTTGCAATCAAATCACTGTACCAATTCCTATAAATAGGGTATCGTTAGAAAAATCTAACCTTCAAATTTCTGCAACAGCCAAAATTTTTTGTCGTTATTCCTTAATTTAAAAATTAAGGAATAAAATTTAAATTTAATTTATAATTTCTCTAAAAAGACAAAATCAGCAGGTGGCACTAATAACTTAATAATGACCACCATTTAATGATCTCGTACAAGTATGTCTATAATCTGAATGTAATAAATAAAATAAATACAATAATCTGTTCATAAAAATTTGTTGTTAAATCTATATTATTATTTAAAATATTTAGGTGTGCCGCCAAATTTTAAAATATTAAAATCTGTTCCTCAACAGAAAAAAAGTTGAGAACCACTTTTATAGACAATATTATATACTTCAGTTAGTCCTCATAAAAATATAGTTACCTCATTTTCTATAATTATAAATTTCCACCTAATTTTCTATGATGATGGGAAATGAAAGAAAATAGAGTTTTATTCAATTTTATTACTTTAAAGTTTTAATTAATTAATTTAGCTTTTGCTGGAAAAATAATAGCAAAATAATAGTAAGTGAAGCAACATTAAATGAGAACCCACTGTAAATCATTTCAAAATTTTCATGTAATTTTCACATAAGAGTAAATTTTTAAAACAGCTGAATCTGAATATAGGTGTTTGAGTTATGAATGTAATTTATACCTAAGTTTTATTTGTGACTCAGATACTATTGTTATTTGGCATGCACACATGCACACAAATATAAAACCTAAACACACATTAATGATCTAAGAAAATATTTAAATACAATACCTTGGGCCATCTAACTGATGTGCCTGATGATTGAGCAAGTAATTGTGCTACTGTGGGCTCATTTATATCAATATCTATGTTGAAACTTTCTTGACTTGCAAGCTCATCATTTTGAGATGTTCCTTCCTGTATAGAAAATAATAATTGAATTAGATTTTATTCCATATAATGTTAAATTTCATAATTTTCAATAAGAATGTACTTATATAAACATAACTTAATACAAAATTTTTAAAATTTATTTAAACCAACAGACTAAATAATAAATACTATAACACAACTATAATGGATATGCTATTCATATATAGGATGTTCCTAAAATGTCTGGTCAAATTTAAATCATAGATGCTATTCATCAAAACAATGCAAAAAATCTATATACACACAAGTTTGAAAATGTTTTCTTTTCAAGATAAAGGATATGAAAGCAAGAGAGCAAAATTACAGTTATTTTCAGCCATTCACAACCTATCCCAGTAGCTTACACAATATTATGATTAATGTACAGTTGTTTTGTTACAATTGAATGCAAACCATAATTTACTACAGCCATCATGAGACTAATAGGTTTATTATATTATATGATTTTACATGGTCTTATCTCAAAAAAGTAATAATTCCAGGCTCTTGTTTGTAAGGACTTTTTGCTTTATTTTGACAAGTAGCATCTATGAATTAAATTTAACCAGCAATTTTAGAATATGACATTCATATAAAAATTTTTTGTGATTGTAAAGACACTCCAACTTGCATAGATTGATGGTTCCATAAAACCCTATTAAGTCAAAGCATATGTATATTAGACCATATTCAAAATAGTACCAGTTTGTCACAAATCACTCCAGTTGATTCCATTGTGGGTATTGATCAGCCATTGATGGGCTTTAGAAGAGGTTGCCACTAGACACAATGTACCTCATGTGCTATACTGCGGCTTAACTAAAACTATCATGTCACAAAGATGTAACAATAAAAATAATTATATTAAAGAAAAAGCACATAAAACATGTGCATATATGAATAAATGATAAAAATTAGAAAAAAAAAAATAATATTGTAAACCATGTAATTAGAATGATATCAACTGCTGTTGCTTCAAAGTATTTTTCTTGCAAAATGTCATTTTTGTATATTTTTTGTAATTTATTAGGGAATTGCTAATAAGGATCTATTTATGTTGGGGAGTATCTACATATTTAATGGCATTTTAGTTGTCAATGTTTTTCCCATAATAATTTCCATAATATGCCTTTAAATATTCTGATTTATCAAAAATTTAAATTTTTATGACAGACACTGTTTAAATAATTGTGAGACATTCCCAATTCATTTTTCAGATGATAAACTGAAAATGCTGAACATACATGCTGTGAATTAGACGGATTCTCATTTTAGTTTGTTCTTATGGAATTACATGAATAAGTTAGAAATATCTAACAAATCATTCAAAGGTTAATTGAAGTGAAAGCTGGATAACCAAGATTTTGCTGTATTTTTAACTCTTTCTGTAGTAAATAAAAAGTTTAAATTTTAAATAAAATTTCCTTAGTCCATTCAAGCATTTGATCAAATTCAACATTCTTTCACTAATACAGTTTTTGTCTTGAAACTTCAAAGTTCAAAATACTTTCAATTATGCAAAGATTTTGATGGATCTTTATGCTTATTGGATCATTTTAACATACTGGTGCCTAGTCAGGATGAAGTGGATCAAATTTAGGTCATTGAACTGAAAATCATAAATGCTGGTCCAATCTTTCTATTGTTTTACATAAACTATTAATTTTTTCTTAAAAATAAAAAGAATTTATTTTATATGAAACAGAAATGAATCTTGTGCTATATTTCATCAGTTTGTAATTAATTATCAAAAAGGTGGATATTGAGAATTATTTTGTACTGTAATAGCAAAAAGTGAAGAATTCTGTAATTTTTAAATATTTTATTATAATTGTAAGTAATCATATTTTACTAGGAATGTAATAAATCATATTTGTTAAATGGAGAATAAATTTTAAAAGATTTCATGCATTTTAAAATATTATATTGTTTATTATTGTTTAGAAAAAAATTAATAAAAAAAATTTTTATATTGAGTGAAACTTCCATTAAACTATAACAAACAATGACAATGCCATATATAAGGATAGACTAATCTGAAAACTGTACAGAAAATTTAATTTTAAACAGAACCATATGATATATGCCACTGGAAAATGAGGAATTTTGAACAACTGATATGCCATTTGTAGCTGAGCACCATTGTGTTGAATATATTTAAAAATTTTAAATATATGTGTAATTACTGTTTCCCACAGTCTGCATTATCAACTCATAGTTGAAATATAATAATGAATAATTTTGGAATAATTATCATACAATTAAACTATCACAATTTCTTTTAATAGAAAGATTTAACTAGTGTGTTAAAGGTTCAATCCAACACACAATAAAAAATGCAAATTGGCTACTAGCTAGTTTTTTTTTATTTCTTCTATAGATACCCCTCTATTTATGATATCTTGATCTTAATCATGGCTATCATCATATTCTGAACTTGGTTATTTTCACAACATATAGGCTAGAAATACTTTTTCTGTTTTTTTAAAAGTTTATAGTTGGCTGATGACCACTTAACACCTTGGAGGACAGGATTCAAATCTGAACAATTTTACCATTTTGGAAGGCCTAGTCTTCCATTATCTGCTATTTCTCCTAAAATTACAACAACTGTGATCATTTTTGACTTATAATTTTTCTGACCTGTGATAGGGTGATAAAAATAACTTGTCAAAACAAGTAGAGAAGCTCTGTATTTTACACGTTTCTTCATTATTATTTACACACACTACAGATTCACCTAAAATTTTCTAAATTATATGTAATTTATTTTATTGTTTAATACAAACTGTTATTAAATGAAAATTTAATAGTAAAATTTTCATAGTAATTTTCACAACTTTTTTATTGCCATATAAAAAAATAATAATAAATTAGTTTTAATATATTCTTACCTGAGAATCATCTAAATTAGGTGTGATAATCTCCTTGGTTGTTTCTTTCACTGTGATATCAGACTGATCTTCCACCTCTTTTTCTGTTTCAACTTTTGCTGCATCTTCAAAACTTTCACTTTTTCCATCAGTCAATTCTGTGCTTTCAGTAATTTCAGGTTTCTTAGTTTCAGTTTCTTCCTTTTTTACTTCTGTCATTTCTGTTTCTTCTGGTTTAATTTCTTCTTCACATTTCTTTATTTCTTCTACTTTACAGATTTCTTCATTATTATTTATATTATCAGAAGGAGAGTTTTCCAGTTCTTTTTCATTAGTTTCTTCTTCAGTCTTAACTTTAACTGGTTCTTCTGGAATAACCTCAGAGTTACTTTTTTCTTCTGTAGTATTATTTTCTTTATTATTAGTTTCATTTACAGTAGCTGGTTCTGCTTCATCTTTATCAATATCAGTGTTTTCTGATGTTTTACCAAGGTCTTCAAATAATTCTTCTTTCTTTTCTTCTTTTATAGCATCATTTTCACGATCCTCAACTGAATTGACACTTGTTACAGGACTCGCACAACCTGGAAAAACAATTATGAAAATGAGACGACTGATAAATTACAATAATAAGTTACTTAACATATAATATACAAAACATTATTATTACCCATTCCCATCATAATATACTGATGCCTATCATAATGCACTGATATAATATCTGAAATTTCACTATTCTGAAATTGAAATAATGTAGCATCTCTAAAATAACAAATACCATTATAATATATTATAATTTATATTTTTGTTTACTGTAATTTTCATTTTCATTCATAATAAAACTTTTTTTAATAAGTAAAACAATATAAGTACACACTATTTCCTTGATTCTAAGATACATAGTTTTTACATTTAACTTCTTCAAAATTTCAATAAATCTTAAAATTTATATCAAAAGAAATTCTTCAAATTAGACAAATGGTTCTTTGAATAATTATTGTTGTTGGAATTTTTCCAGCAACTTGCATAATTCAAACAAGTCTTACAAGATATTTAACCAGCAAGTTAAAAAATGATTAAACAGTATCAAAATAAAATGTGCAAAAGAAAATACATCCCGAATACAATGATGGTTGAAAGAAACTGATGCACAGATAAATGTAAAATAATCATTGATATTTAGTAATTGACTAAAACTATTGAAGATCAAATAAAATTGCTTAAAAACATCAAGAATTGCCATTTTGTACAAGACGATAACCTCAGCATTTTTCATTATTTAATTTGAAAAAAATGATACTCCAATGATGTATTTTTGGAAATAATAGCACATTTATCTATACAAAAGCATAAAAAAATTACATTTCAAATTAAATAAAGCTAAAATATAAAACAGAGCATGTTATCTATGAAATATGTGCTATTATCTGGGAAATATTTATGTGATAATAATTTGTTTTAAGGGAATAATAATATTTTTAAAAGTATTGAAATGTGAAATATTGAAATTTGATTTTAAAGTATTGATAAATCATACTTTAAAATCACATTTTTAAATATATGGAAACAAACAGTACAGAAAAAAAAAAAAAAAGCATTCTGAACCAACCAGGTTCTATAACATGTTAAAAGCATGGTAAACTGTAAACAGAAATACAATAAACAATATAGCAAACTTCTATTACAGAACATTTTATAATTAATTTTTATTTCAGAAGCTGGAATATAAAATGCTTCTTATTTTTTTTGTAATGTTATTTTAAATAAACATTGCCTTATAACTGGGCTTCTATCAATATATTTTTTTTTATTTTATATTTACAATGAAATTTGAGTAACTTTATGCTTTCAATATAGAGGAAAAGAGAAAAAATTAACCCTTTGCACTCCGGTGTCAATAACGTACTTGATAGGCCGAAGACCTGCTACAACTCCGTTGTCAATAACGTTATATTTCTTCTATAGATACCCCCTCTATTTATGATATCTTGATCTTAATCATGGCTATTATCATATTCTGAACTTGGTTATTTTCACAACATATAGGCTAGAAATACTTTTTCTGTTTTTTTAAAAGTTTATAGTTGGCTGATGACCACTTAACACCTTGGAGGACAGGATTCAAATCTGAACAATTTTACCATTTTGGAAGGCCTAGTCTTCCATTATCTGCTATTTCTCCTAAAATTACAACAACTGTGATCATTTTTGACTTATAATTTTTCTGACCTGTGATAGGGTGATAAAAATAACTTGTCAAAACAAGTAGAGAAGCTCTGTATTTTACACGTTTCTTCATTATTATTTACACACACTACAGATTCACCTAAAATTTTCTAAATTATATGTAATTTATTTTATTGTTTAATACAAACTGTTATTAAATGAAAATTTAATAGTAAAATTTTCATAGTAATTTTCACAACTTTTTTATTGCCATATAAAAAAATAATAATAAATTAGTTTTAATATATTCTTACCTGAGAATCATCTAAATTAGGTGTGATAATCTCCTTGGTTGTTTCTTTCACTGTGATATCAGACTGATCTTCCACCTCTTTTTCTGTTTCAACTTTTGCTGCATCTTCAAAACTTTCACTTTTTCCATCAGTCAATTCTGTGCTTTCAGTAATTTCAGGTTTCTTAGTTTCAGTTTCTTCCTTTTTTACTTCTGTCATTTCTGTTTCTTCTGGTTTAATTTCTTCTTCACATTTCTTTATTTCTTCTACTTTACAGATTTCTTCATTATTATTTATATTATCAGAAGGAGAGTTTTCCAGTTCTTTTTCATTAGTTTCTTCTTCAGTCTTAACTTTAACTGGTTCTTCTGGAATAACCTCAGAGTTACTTTTTTCTTCTGTAGTATTATTTTCTTTATTATTAGTTTCATTTACAGTAGCTGGTTCTGCTTCATCTTTATCAATATCAGTGTTTTCTGATGTTTTACCAAGGTCTTCAAATAATTCTTCTTTCTTTTCTTCTTTTATAGCATCATTTTCACGATCCTCAACTGAATTGACACTTGTTACAGGACTCGCACAACCTGGAAAAACAATTATGAAAATGAGACGACTGATAAATTACAATAATAAGTTACTTAACATATAATATACAAAACATTATTATTACCCATTCCCATCATAATATACTGATGCCTATCATAATGCACTGATATAATATCTGAAATTTCACTATTCTGAAATTGAAATAATGTAGCATCTCTAAAATAACAAATACCATTATAATATATTATAATTTATATTTTTGTTTACTGTAATTTTCATTTTCATTCATAATAAAACTTTTTTTAATAAGTAAAACAATATAAGTACACACTATTTCCTTGATTCTAAGATACATAGTTTTTACATTTAACTTCTTCAAAATTTCAATAAATCTTAAAATTTATATCAAAAGAAATTCTTCAAATTAGACAAATGGTTCTTTGAATAATTATTGTTGTTGGAATTTTTCCAGCAACTTGCATAATTCAAACAAGTCTTACAAAATATTTAACCAGCAAGTTAAAAAATGATTAAACAGTATCAAAATAAAATGTGCAAAAGAAAATACATCCCGAATACAATGATGGTTGAAAGAAACTGATGCACAGATAAATGTAAAATAATCATTGATATTTAGTAATTGACTAAAACTATTGAAGATCAAATAAAATTGCTTAAAAACATCAAGAATTGCCATTTTGTACAAGACGATAACCTCACCATTTTTCATTATTTAATTTGAAAAAAATGATACTCCAATGATGTATTTTTGGAAATAATAGCACATTTATCTATACAAAAGCATAAAAAAATTACATTTCAAATTAAATAAAGCTAAAATATAAAATAGAGCATGTTATCTATGAAATATGTGCTATTATCTGGGAAATATTTATGTGATAATAATTTGTTTTAAGGAAATAATAATATTTTTAAAAATATTGAAATGTGATTTTAAAGTATTGATAAATCATACTTTAAAATCACATTTTTAAATATATGGAAACAAACAGTACAGAAAAAAAAAAAAAA
>AYEL01047429.1:0-22755 GCA_000484575.1 Olivierus martensii
TTTTTTTACATAGCAAGAATTCTTGGTAAGGAATAGAAACATTTTTAAAACACAAGTATATATATATATAACTTTTCATAAACATAAAATTTTTCCCCATATACAATTCATAAAAACCTAAAATATTTAACAAGATAAACAGGATTAATCTTTTCTGTTCCAACAGCTAGATGTTCCAGACAAGCATAGACCTGCTTGCACTCCTATTCCTAATATGTCTCACCAAAAAGTTTAGAAACCTATGTTTTATTTTTTGAAAAAAATTTTTTTTTTTAGTTTTGTCTTTTTTATTTATTTATTTCTGAAAACAATCTTAAAATTGCTTTAAATCAGAAATTTTTGTTAATTTTAATTATCTCTTTGATTCTGAATCATCTAATCCATTGTCAAGTTTGAACTACTTTAATTTCCCAAATGTGGTCTCCTAACCAATACAATTTGTTGTACAATGTTCTGTGTCTACTCCCTAATTTAATTCACTCCATTTGTTTTCTTTGAATCATTAATTTTTAATTTGGGAAAATTTGGCCCTTTCTAAATAATATGCATTTAAAATATTGTCATACAGGAATCCCTTGATTAGTGTAGATTTGAATAATGAGGTTTTGATTAGTGCTCAAAAAATATTTGAGATTATCCTTTAATATATGTGGTGCCAAATTTGATTAGTGCACATCAACAAGTGCAATCCTTTTTTTTTCTTTTGCAAACCCTCTGAAGCATTAGCAACTGAATCTCAGAAATTGTAGTCTACTTGATTAGAGCACTGCAATAAATTTATTTTTTTAATTCTGCTAATATTATGACTTTCATCAATTGTTATATTTTAAATTTGTTCATAATTTTATTTATTAATAAGTTTAGATTGAATGGAAACTACCTATTAATAGCCACCCTTGCATTCAGTTCCTCTCCAGTACTCAATGTCTACCGACATACAGTGATACTCTTACTTCTGCTTAACAACAACTCATTAATAACTTTTCTATTTAAGAATTATCCTTTATAGAAATGGACATGAAAAAAAGTAATAAATGAAAACTCATACTTTGGATAAAAGCTTGAAATTATTAAGCAATTTGATAATGGGGAAAGTAAAGCAAAAATAGGTAGAGCACTAAACTTGGGTGAGTCTACAATATATGCAGTTTTAAACAGAGCTAGCGATTACCAAGAAAAAGGCAGAATTGCATCTTCATCTTTAGGTATGCAATGCACTAGAAACAGAAGTCCATTAATGATTTAAATAGAAGATTTGTTATTTATTTGGTTAGAATATTGCAATCAAAAGTGCATTCCTATTGATGGAAACAATATCAAGATCAAAGGTTTGGGCCTTTTTTCTTCACTTAAAGAAAATAAATATCAAAGGGATACTGCAACATTTAATGCAAGCAAGGTCTGGTTAGAAAATTTCAAAGCTCAATCATGCTTAAAAAAATGTTAAACTTATGGGTGAATGGTGAGTGCTAATAAAGATGTGGTAGCTAAATATTCTGAAAAGTTAAAGAAAATAATTTGAAGAAAATGGGTGTGATTATTGTCAACTCTTCAATGTCGATGAAAGCAGCCTGTTCTGGAAAAAAATGCCAGCCAGAACATTTTTGGTAAAAAAAGAAGTGGACACCAGGTTATAAAGCATCCAAGGATAGATTAACACTTCTACTCAGTGATAATGCCAAAGGTGACTTCAAATTAAAATTGATACTAATTTAATGTACAATGAACCCAAGGGCATTTAAAGGCTGTAACAAGTACCCTTCCAGTAATTTGGAAATCAAATAAAAAAGCTTGGGTGACAAAAAGCAGCTGTTTGAAGAATGGTTCAATATGCACTTTTGTCCCACAGTTGAGAAATATTGCAAGGAAAATAATTTGGACTTTAATTACAGTTCTTTTGATTCTAGATAATGCCCCTGGGCATTCCACTTTGCTTAATAATTTAAAAATAGTAATGTAAAAATTATATTTCTACCACCAAATACAACAACTTTACTACAACCAATGGACCAAGGAGTTATTTCTACATTCAAAGAATAGTATATGCAAAGAACTTTCGCTCAAGCAATTTAAGTTACAACTGGGAGATAATACAATCACCCTAGAAGAATTTTGGAAAAAATTTGATATTAAACAAGCAATTAAAAACATTCACAAGTCTTGGGAAGAAGTAACAGACAGCTGCATGAGAGCAGTCTGGCAGAATTTTTTGCCTGAATACACCAACAATTTTGGTGGTTTTACTACTATTCAAGTCAGTGATATTATTGTTGAAACTGCTACATTAGAAAGAGGCTTTGGCTTTGAAGAAGTAGATTTGCAAAATATTAGAGAATTATTGGAATCACATTCAAAAGAACTAAGCAATGATGATCAACTCGAAATTGAGGATCAACAGGCATATGAGGAAGATGACGAAAAGGAAGAAGAAGAAACGGAAACCATATCTAAAGAAATTAGAGTCAAAAAATTTGAAGAATTATTCAAAACAATTGAAGAAGCAAAAGATCTCATTTTAGAGATTGATCCAAATGAAGAGAGAAGCATGAATGTTCGCTGAGGGCTAGATAAGCAAATTAATGGTTATCGTAAAATCATGAAGGAAAGGAAAAAAGCTACCAATGTTCAATCGAAGCTATATAAGTTTGTTAAAAAATAATTTTTTTATTGTGAAAAATAAATTTTAATTCTTACTATAAAAATTTAAATATCTATACATATTCCTCAATGATTTAAATCACATGTAATGCAATATAGATATGTTTTGAGAGAGGATAAAAATATGTTTATAATTTTAATATTTTTCAGGATTCATTCAGGATAATTATTCCCATTGGCTTTTAGTTTGATTAATGCAGTTTTGATATATGTGGTGTATTGCAGGAATTTATTAACCACACTAATCAAGGAATTCCTGTATTTATCTTTTGTTAAATTAGTTTTATTTAAAAATTTAGATTTCTCAATTAATCAAATAAATAAAACAGCCAATACACCATACTTAGAGACTGACATGAAAGTAAGCATTATTGGTGGAATATGATGAGTTGATTATGCTGTCAGTTATAAGCTTGTTTACATAAGTTTATATTTTAAATAAAACAAAAAATTTAAATAGTAAGTTATTTTATGGTTATCTGCATTCCAAAAACTAATTTGTAGACCAGGAGTGTAAAACTATTGACAACAAGTGTCCATTCAAGGTCATCAAACTATTAAAACTATTTAAAACTATTGACAACAAGTGTCCATTCAAGGTCATCAACTTGATCTCAGGATACAGGACAGTCTCATTACATAAACTAGAGGAGAGCATGAAAACCCAGCATCTTTATTTCAAAAATGCTAATATAACTTTAATTAAAAAAAAAAGAAAACAATAATAATGATTTAGAACAAATAAATAAAGAGAAATCTCTCTCTTGATCTGTCATTTTTAAAAGGAATTGATGAAAAATCTTAACTAAAACAACTGTGAAATGCAATAATTAAGCAAAAATTAGTGCTTAATCTAGCATATAGATGGCAGGATCATTTCTAGCAATATAAATTACAGAAAAACTACTTAATGCCTGAATTTTGATATTAAGTTTAAAAAAATTGAAAAAGGTATTTTTTTACTCTTATTTTGTGTAGAAATCATACTAGATATCTCACATAATCAAATAACAGTTATTTTTTATTTTGTGGGTTTGTATCAAATAAATAACATTAGGCAATACTTCAAAAGAAAAAAGTCAGCAATTTCGGATAATTTACAAAAACTATAGAGGGCACTATTATTCAGGTATTTCATTTGTTTGATGTTTATTACATATGACAACAGTCAATTGGTAGAAAAAAATAAATACATTAATAATAATAAGGGGTTAAAGGGTTTGTATCTCATATGATATTGTAGACGTTACGTGGTTAAAGAAATAAATTTTTACAATGATTACTTTTTGAATGAAAACTAATTCTTGTTATAAAGTAGAAAGTATTTTTCACACATTAAGAAAATTGGAAGAAAAGACTGATAAACAATTATTTCATTTATTTGTGTAGTTGGAATATCATAATTAAACCAGGAGGAGGAAGATATCAATTGTTTATATAGCATAACTTCAGATTATGATTGCACATATTGGGTTACAAACAAATAATCTTCATTAATTGGAAAACTTCTTTAGAACTATACAGTACACTATAAGCTACACACTATACAGCCCAAAAAATTCAATTTTCTTTCTGATAAACAAAAAATGAAAAAGTTATAGCAAAAAATTAGAAATCCATTTTTAATAGGTATAATGTGAGATATAGTCCATTAAATCCTTTGAGATGGTTGCCATAATTGGCAGCAAAGGGGTATTGGCAGTGTCAGGCTGTTGAGGTGATTTCCCAACATTGGTCTGGACCGGTCAATCACAATTTTTAAAAATAATTTTTCACTAATCTAAAAAGTTTTTTGAAATTTTATTACTGCATATTGTAGAATATATTTATCATCATCAATTACCAATTTAAAAAATTTTTCCCATTTTATTTTTGTTTTAAGTTTTTAAATGGGCATGGCCAGCTCGCTGAGAACTCCTGCCAATTCCTTCACAGCAAATTTTCTATTCCACCTACTAAGCTCAATACTGTCTGTTATCTGCACTCTATATGGTAGATAAAGTATATTCTGAATCAATAAGAGTAATAGCTGTTATTGTGGGAGGAGAACCATTCTTATTTTAGAAGTTTTTTCTTGAAAAACATCAATTGTTATTGCAAAATAAAGCAAAAAACTATTAAAATGTCAAATAAATATAAATTAATGTAAATAATTGCTTAAAAATGATATCTAATGTAAATTTCAGTATTTTTTCTCTGCTGGATAAGTTAATCTTTATAGATCATATCTTCAGTGAAACCGTATCTCAAATTTGCACATTTTAATATATACTGATAAAGATGAACCTCTTTCCCCAAGAAATTTCAAAAGTATATCTTAAACTGCACCCCCATAGATATCTAGTTCTTTTGGAAAGTGAAGTTCAGTTTATTGATGTACATCACTTTTATGAGATTGTCCAAGTATTGCAAACAAACTGTTTCACATGGTTTTCATTTTTTAACTTTTTCAAAGTTCTAATATAATTTTCCAACTTCTTGGTTATAGTTCTCATACATTTGTTATTTATAACAAAATACTCAAAATATTTATAAATTTATTAACCTATTGAAGTCTGCAAGGATTTTTAAATTAAATCTAATAAATATGCAAAAAATTAATATTGTGAAATCTCACTTAATTTTAATTGAAATTTTTAGTTTATTAAATTTTTTATTCTCATTCTAAAGATATAAAGATTTTTCTCGAATTTTTTCTTTCATAACTTTTGTAAGTTCATTATATGAGATCGATCAGAGAAAACATTATTTTTTTTGTATGGAACCTTAGCCATCCAATGAAATGTTTGTTACTTTTTGATATCAACAAGCCTTATGAAAGAAATCACAACAAGAACTTGAAGCAGGATAAAAAACTAATTTATTATTAGATATATATAATATTGCATTAATAATACTGTATCTAATAATAAATTAGTTTTTTATCCTGCTTCAAGTGCTTGTTGTGAGTTTATAATAAAATTTATTTATTCAGTGTGAATATAGTAAATTTATTGTGTCAGTAGAGCAGCAGAACTCAGTTGTTTAAAGCCTTATGAATAAAATAAGCTACAAACGAAGAAAATCAGATAATTTAAAATATTATCAATAAAAAACAAAGTATTATGCAAATTTTTAGTAATTAAGTTGTGTCATGTAATTAGTCACAAACAAAAATTTATTAAAATACACTCAGCCCTCAATTTACACGGTAGATACGTTCCTGGAAAAATCGTGCAAACTGAAACTGTGTAAAACGAGACGCAGAATTCATTCAAAATGGAAGGATATGTTCAATTAAACTTTAAACCATGTAAATCGATCTAAAGAAGATAATGGAAAGTCGAGGATATATTCTTTATAACCATATAAAATGAGATAAGGATTAAAGGAAAAAAAGGGATTGGTTCATTATCTGTGTAAAATGAGATAAGAATTAAAGGAAAAAAAGGGGATTGGTTCATTAATTTTTAGAGACAGAATTTATGGTTGGAAAAAAAGGGATTGGTTCATTAATTTTTAGACACAATTTAATGCTTATTTTTTTTTTATTTTTGAAAATTTAAAAAAAACATTAATTAATATCGAATTTGATACAAAATAAAACAAATTAACAATATTCCGTACAAACAAAAACAATAAAAGCATTCAAATATAAATAGGAGAGTTGCAAGCGTGAGTTGAGTTTAGTTGAACTGCGAGACTTGGACAGTAAAAATTGATACCTGAGTTGAGTTTAGTTGAACTGCGAGACTTGGACAATAAAAGTTAATAGAGAGCGAAATTGTGAAAGCGAAAGTGTGTGAAGGATATGGAGATGAGGAGCTGTTGAGATGGAAAATGAAATATTACTTACGAGTTTTTCCGGCATTTTGGTGTTGTGGTTGGTGTTGGATGAGTGCGGCCATCTTCATTTCTGCGGACTGTATTTCATTTTGTTTTTATTGATAATGTTTATTATTTAACTTAGTTTATTGTAATATGATTTCATAATTGTTATTATTGTAATTAATTAACGATGAAGGATTTTTTTTTGAAGTAGAAAAAAAAATTAAGATTGTAAAATGTAAATTTGAAGCATAGTTAAATTGTGTACCGATAGAGGGAGTAGAGAGGATCCCGTCCGGATGATGTGACTGTTTGTTAAGGTACTTGTCAAGATTTGGTGCTTGTTTGTCAAGATTTTGTGCCCAGCTGGACATTTTATTTTAGATACAAAAATGTGTTCCACAACAGAAAAAAGGTTGAGAATCATTGCTCTATACCATGACCTAATTTCATGTATTTTGCAACAACGGTTCCCAAGAAAAAAATTATTTTTCAAAATTCAAAATTATATTTTTTTCTAAGGAACCATCGGTATTTTGACGTTAATATTTGTCAAAAGTAAAATGTTACCCAGAAAGCAACCTGTAAAAAAAAAATCAGCCAAATCGACGTAAAGGCCACTTTCCAATGCTTACCCGGCTACAGCCTTTGTCACGGAAATCGATTTTGTGGTTACAAATAAATTTTCACAAATAGTTGATTACGCAAATATGGAATCTGTGAATAAGGAGAATCGACTGTATTAGATGTTGGAATAAATCAAAGAATTTTAAAAGGAAACTTTATAGATTACTAGTAAACCTGTTGCAACTATGCCAGCAATAAAAGAATGTCAGTGATTGATGAATGATTTTATAATTTAATGATTTCAAAATTTAATGCAATTATTAAGCAAAATATCTTTATTATTAACAAAGTATTTCTTATTAATTAAGAATATATTTCAATGATTCTATACTAGCCAAACTTCCCCCAGCGGTTATTTTTTGTATTAACTGCCAAATTAATAATTATTTTAAAATTACGCTTTGTGTGGCTAGTATAGAATCATTGGAATTGCGTAAATCCCCTAGATGAATGAAGATTAAGAATATATTTCTTTATAAAAATTAATTACGGAATTTTTTGGATAACTGGAAAGAACAAAATAATTAAAAATTATCTGAAGCACTCGCTAATTATGCTGCAATATATAAT
The DNA here is from genome assembly GCA_000484575.1 of Olivierus martensii. Taxonomy (NCBI): domain Eukaryota; kingdom Metazoa; phylum Arthropoda; class Arachnida; order Scorpiones; family Buthidae; genus Olivierus; species Olivierus martensii. Next base: position 7,663 of record AYEL01047429.1, read on the forward strand.
TAACCATGAGAAAATACATTTTTCTAAATAAATTCCAATTGAATTCAAAGATTCGCCTTGAATCTTAGTTATTTGATTCCATATGCTGATTCCCCTGGGAACTTTTTCGCTATTCAAATGGAAAATCATGATCACTCGACTTAAGTCATTCTGAGAATTAAAGCATGTTTGCCAACTTGGCACACATTGATTTGTGTGCCAAGTTGCCAAACCTCCCTTTGTTCCTTGATAAAAGAAAGGTAACTAACCCTGCTTGCCCGAGGGTTTTTGCATACATAAAAACACATTGATTTGTCTCCTTCCAATCATTTTCTCAATGATTAATTTAGTGCTGTTGGATAATCAGTCTGCTGTTGCCTTATTTCTTAGCAATGTTACATATTATTCTGCATTTTATATCCAGTTAATTAGGAGTAGTTTCAGAAGTTTCTATTGAATTTAATTAAAATACTCCACTGGGATTAAAGTGTTTTGCCAGGGGCGTTAAAAGATGTCGCTGGGCCCAAGAGAAAAATTTAGGTTGGAAAATAATTTTAAAGTTATAAGTTTGGGGCAATTTATTATCCCACTTCAGACTTTAATCTTCAGTATCTTCCTTCTACGATTAATTAGTATGTAAAAAAAAAAATTGCAGGATGATGATGGCCTCTTTAAATCCCAGACCTGGAGAATTTTACCCATCATCCCCCTTCTCTTGATTAATTAGTGTGTAAAAAAAAAAATTGCAGAATGATGATGGCCTCTTTAAATCCCAGACCTGGAGAATTTTACCCATCATCCCCCTTCTCTTCTCAGCCCTGCTTTCGCTGCTCATTTGAAAGTGTATCTGCTTTGAGACACACTGTCACGAATCCCATTTAATCTTTCTTGACATCATTAGACATTCTATCCACTAGCAAATGATTGTACAGTTTAGAAACAGAAAATTCAGTTATTTTTCTTGCTCAAAAACTGTGATGTCATACATATCATCCATACAAGCACTACAAGCAGTCTAGGATAAATCATCATTTATTACAGTTCCTATGCACGTACAAACGTTTTCGGTGCCAATTCGCACCCTCCTCAGGTACACTCACTTAAATTAACAAGATTATTTAAAACTTATTCTTAGAACATAAACAATTCTATTCTAAACTACAATCGAATATAACAGATTTAGAACAACTCTTAGCATAACATAACTTTAAATTATTTTAAAATTCATTGTAGTCTGGAGAAATGAACATAAAATGGGAGATTTAGCGAGAGAATTCTCCTTAGAGCAGTACTAGGGGAATACACTTTCTAGACATTAATATCCAACTAGAAGGGAGAACAATAAGAACGACGGTATTTAGAAAACCAACGTATATACCAGTGTTGATACCAAATTGGTCGAGAGACCCTCCAAATTATAAAAAGGCCGCATTTAGATCTATGTTTAGAAGAGCTGTGGAATATTGTACAGAGCCGGAAGATTTACGAAATGAAGTGAACCACATTCTAGATATGGGATTTAGGCATGTATATAGCAAGAGTTTCCTGATAGAATCCTATCAGTGGAGAAAAAAAGCCAGATTTAGGGGGCAAGAAAGTGGAGAGCAAACTGGAAGTGACGAAGGAAGATATATACCTATTCCTTACCACTTAAAAGATTTAAAGGTGGTTAGACGCATAGCTAAAAAAGAAGGTCGGACTCTAGCACCTAGAAGAGTGCCTACGATTTTCAATTTAGTGCGTAATGACAAAGACAGATTAACGCAAATGGAAAGAAGTGGTGTATACAGTATTCTGATAGAAGATGTAGTAACAGAGGAAAGGGCAGCATATGTAGGAGTAACTAGTAGAACGTTAGCTACAAGAATTAATGAGCACAGAAGAGATGTAAGAAAAGGGAAGGTTAATACCGCATTAGCGATGGAAGCATATAGTAGAGATCTGGATATAAAATGGCAGCAAGCAGAGGTGATAAGAACAATCGCACCAGGGACGCAACCTGTAGTGGCGGAGACAATCGAAATATTAAGGAGAAAGGACAAGGAGAATTTAGTGAACAATAGGGTAGCTTGGGAGTTGCCAGGGCCTTGGAGATATGCACTTAGGGAGGAAATAAAGAAAAAAACGAATTAAAGCAGGGGTAGATAAAAAGTAGAAGAGTTGGCAAGAAGTACGGAAATAGCATAAATAAGTTTAGTTATAGCTTAGAATGTATTAGTTTATAGTGGAATTGACGTTATATTTTTCTAATGTATAGCGCATGTTTGTTTTTTAATGATGATTTATCCTAGACTGCTTGTAGTGCTTGTATGGATGATATGTAAGACTAAAGAAAGTATATCAGTTCTAATTAGAAAGTTATAACTGTGATGTCAGTCCCTGGTGGATCTAAAGTCGTTCAGATACATTACTATGAGTATAATTGCAATGATTTTAAAGCCCGCAAAAGTAGTACCAAACGAAAGAGACAATGTATAGGTTAGAGTCTATAGAAGAGTCTGAGGTGAAATTCAGTACTGTTTTCGAAATATGTATACCTGTTCATACGAATCTTTAACACAATGGAATCAATGACCGTGCATTAAATTACATGTTAGTAGGATGGATTGTTAATATGATGTGATATTGTATGATATGATTGTTAATATGATATGATGTGATGTAAAATAAATAGTCATTATTATAACAGTCTGTCTCGAATATATCATCAATTTGATTCCTGTTTCTTTTTGTGGTTGTTAATTTATAGATTGATTTCTTTCGTTTTGTATGACTATTACTGGACTTTACAAAATTAAAATTAAAATCCATCTCGTGGCTCAAATCTGTCTCGAATATATCATCAATTTGACTCCTGTTTCTTTTTGTGGTTGTTAATTTAAAGATTGATTTCTTTCATTTTGTATGACTATTACTGGACTTTACAAAATTAAAATTAAAATCCATCTCGTGGCTCAAAATCATCTTGCATGCAAACTACTTTGTATATTTTTTGTGTCTATTATTCTTGTTGTTTTATTACTGTTCTTTAGTTTAATCGATGATCAATGATCAAAACATGCAAATTTGTTATACAGAGAAATGATCATTGGCATATAGAGTCCATTGTGAATGTTTTCACCAATAGAACTTCCTAATTTTGACACATGACTATAGATTGACAAACATCTTGACTAACTGAGAAATCTCATAAAAAAAATTTAAGGATGAACGTATTTTGGTATTTTGATTATAAGCATGAGCTGTCAACTAAAGCAGATGAATGAGGAGACGACTGTAATTGGTCTGATTGATGATTGATCAACTACTCACTCATCTCTGCTGAATTTCCCTAAAATCATTTGATAAAACTATCTGGTGGTAAATAGCAGGTTAGAAAGGGAATATTCTGTTTTATTTTCAAGCGTGAGAAACAGCATCATATGACTTACATCGCTGACCAAAAAAAAAAAAAACAGATACATTAAAATGGAAGAAGTTTGTAAAATTTATTGATTTTTTATGTTGTTAATTACTATATCCTCCTTATCTACTAATTAATGCATAATTATCGTCTGAAAGATAAGACTTAACCTACCAGAAAGCCCACATCTCAGGCGGACACATCGTGCCATCTATTGAATAAGTTATAAAATTATGCTGATATTTGAATTTTTTAATATTTTTTTAGAATGAGTATTTTAAAAATATAGTTAATAATCACAAACTCTAAGTTCAGCTCATAAAAACTTAAATAAAAAGGATTTATAAAGTTTCATTGTATAGTCTTTGAGCTATTTCAGTCTAAAGTTGTACATTGAGTATTTTAAAAAAATAGTTAATAATCACAAACTCTAAGTTCAGCTCATAAAAACTTAAATCAAAAGGATTTATAAAGTTTCATTGTATAGTCTTTGAGCTATTTCAGTCTAAAGTTGTATATGACACTAATAAGAATAAACAAATTATTATATAGATAGCAAGATTTTGATTATGTAGATCATTTCAAAAGAAATAGGTGTTTCTCATCTGATTGTTTTGATTTAAAATATTTATTTCAGACAAGAGGTAATGTTAAGACAAAATTTAGAAAAACTGAATAGTTTCCAAGGAAAACTGATTTAGATGAGTATTAATGTGGGATCAAAATTAGAAAAAGAGATATTAATATATATTGATGACAACATATATCTCATACAGCATAAATTTTTTAAAATATAAAAATTGCATAAATTAGCATACAGAGACTTGGTCCATAATGTGTTAAAAGATCTGTAATAATAAATTAAACTTGTTTTATCACAGCAAAGTGCAAATAAATTGTTTCCAATAACTTAGTTGAAGTTCTACTGTCTTCTAATTAATAAATGAAAAATAACAGTCTTTCAAACAGGAATAAGAAAAATTATAAACTTTAATGAAAAGTTTTAAGAATTTAATGAAAAGCACTTTCAGTATACACGCTCATCAATTTAAATCCTATAATTCAAAAATAGTTTGTTTTAAATACATATAAGAACATATATTAACAGCTTAAATTACAATTTTTTTAAATTAACTTATAATTATCAGCATTAATAATAAATATAAATTCGATTTATAAAATTATGATTTTAAGTTAATAAAGTCTTTTACATAGTCAAATTGTTTCCAGTTATATTATTTATATTAATGTGAATAAGATGAAAAATACTTGAGATTGATATATAAATTGTGAGGATTTGGTCATTAGCCAACCTCATGGAAAAAATAATTAACTGCAATGACTAACAATTAGAAGAAAATTGTTTAATAATCTCTAATATTCATTTATATTATTTAATTTCAACTACTAATAAGTTACCTGAAGTTTCATCTGCTTGGATGTTCTCTGCTACAGAGCAGGAGAAATCAAGATGATAGTCCAGGAAGCAGAAGCAATGTTCCATCTAGCTGTTATAAATTCATTGTAACATAAAATATAAATAAATAAACTTCAACCTGCCTCCTAATCAATTTTGAGTTATCCGCTAAAAATCTTGCTTTAATTCAGGATCATTGTAACATTTTGTAAATTCATCAGTATTTGACAAAACTTTACATAAATAACATTTGTCCCATGCCTGAAACTTTAGCTAATCTCTCAGAATGCCTGAAGCCTGAAGCCTTAGCTAATTAGTATATAAACTTATTTACATTTGCATTTCCAATCCTTGTCGAGTGCTATCAAAGTTCTTGTTTCGACAAGAGCAATTCTGTCTCTCATCATATAGTTATCATAGAATATTTGTAATCATGTACTATTTTTCTTATTACTGAGTTTTTATTGTTTGTATTTATTATTATTTATAATTGTATTTAGGAATACAACAATTACGAAAAATATTGATTCTTGATACTACTCAATATATTTTTATGAAGAATCAGTACTATCCAATACGTGCCTGAAAAATATTGATGTTTGTAATATCAATACCAGAAATTTAAAATGAGCTTTTTTAAATCTCATTATTGCAGTGGTTACATTCCAGACCACCTCTGTAAAGCTAATCACAGCCTTTTTATTTCTGATGCATACAAAAGCCTAAAAACATATTTATATTATTATTCATTATTTCAATGCATAATAGCACTATGCTTAAAAACCGTGGCCAGATGGCTACATTTTAACCTGTTCAATGGGTTTGACATGTATACACATCGAGGAAGTGGAACAAAAAATGATAAATAACAATTAATTCAATTGTGATTTATCAGTGAGCTATTGGGAAGCAGTTTTTTTTTTTTTTTTTTATTAAATTGTTCAATTACAATTCTTTTAATTAATTGTTGATACAGAAATACTAGTAGCTAGTGAAGTTTCGTTAAAAATGTCACTTCGAATAGATTTCTGCCTTCCAAAATACTTATATACGTTTAAAATAATATTTCTAGCTTGACTGTGCAATGTTTCTCCTCGCTTACAAACAACTATACTATCCGCCATTACTACTAAATACTAAAGGACGGTGACATCATTCGTTGTATTTATTTAATTTTAAGCGATTAAAGATTTAGTTTAATATTTAATAGCACAACAATGAAATATGAAGTATTAATTCGACAATTTTTTAAAAGATAATTAACATTTCAAAAAGTTACCGATGATAAAAGGTAAACTGCTATTCTATTGAATGACTTGACCTTTGCAATCCATAAGCTCTTTACCTATAAGGCAGGTCATCTTTCTTTGAAAAAGGTATAGTAAAAACCAGAATTTGACATGCCTGGAGAGTGGTGTTTGTTTATATAAATAAGAATTCATATTTAAACTTAAAGTTCCGCATGAGATTTCTGTGAAGAAGTTTCAGTAGTTATATATTTTTTATAAATACGTACATTTTTTATGGATTGCTTTTCTTAAAAATTGGCTAAAATAAGAGTTAAGATATATCTTTGATAGATTTGGGTTAGGTTAGTTTTGTTAAGCCGCCATATCCGCATGGGATATTCTTTATCTGGCGGCGGCCACTTGTAGAGCCCATCACAGCCTGACCAACATCCATGATGGGGGCAACCGGATGGTTGAAGGATGGGGGTTCAACGGCCGGGCCCGGACCGCTCCTGGAAAACTGGAGGTGTGGGACCCGGATCCTCCAGAGTGGTAAGCTACAGCTTTACCATGCGGCCATCTGGCCAATCATCTTTGATAGAAGTTTGATCGATGCTAGCGCAATATATTAATAGAGGACAGTTTAAATCTATAATTGCTTCTTTCCACTCGAGAGTACTAAGAGGGAACAAAGAATGGTTTTGATGACTTGTGATTTGGGTTGTACTCGTTTATGGAGATGATGCTATGTTTATTGTAGTCAGCATTTTAAGTAATGTACAGTACATCGAATGTGACTCAGTTAAGAGTTAGAGGGTAGATATTAGTGTTTAAGCAGCGGCATACTATATAGAAAAAGCAAGCAAAGATTAAGAGCCAGTGAATTAGGGGCCTTAATTCATCAGAGCACACAAACAGATGCAAGTAGGAGCCGTCCCTAATAGCGAATGCCTATAATATACTATGGTGACATTCTAAAACAAATTACAGGTAATCCTCGACTTACGACGACCAAAAATTCTCTAATTCAACTTTGTAAGCTGTGCATATATCACATTGCTTTTGTATATACACCCCAGCGTCGCCATTAACCCTTTGCCTTTCAACAATACGCAATAGCCGCTAATCTGATACACAGGTCTAATTTATCACAGCCTTTGATACGTTAGTTGCTAATCAACAATCGAAATGTTCGTTTAGCTCATTGCAACTTTGTATCTCGTCGTAATCCTACCATGTCCAGTAAGAGAAATAATACTACTGATGAAAACATTTCTTAAATTTTTCGTTCTTAATTTTGTATAGACTATATTTAATTCTATATCTGATGATAAATAATTTATAAAAGTTTACGTAAATTTATACATTTTTAACCGTTTTAAGTTAAATAGAAAACTAATTTATGAAAATATTAAAACAGAAATCAAACAAATTAAGAGTAAAAATCCTCAACTTATGTCAGAATCGACTTACGACGGAGACATTGAAACGAATCCCGTCGAAAGTCGAGAATTACCTGTATAATCTAGAGTGGTGTATTGTAATCAAATTTCGACTTGTAAATATTAAAAAGGTTACTAGTAACTTTTTTAATATTCAAGAATAGCAAAATGTTTCACTTCGACATTCATTTGGAAAACTCGGATTCCATCTTTGGGAAAATTTATACGAGGAGCCTGTGATATATCTTCACAGCCTGGCGGCTATTGCCTTTCAACAATACGCAATAGCCGCTAATCTGATACACAGTTCTAATTTATCACAGCCTTTGATACGTTAGTTGCTAATCAACAATCGAAATGTTCGTTTAGCTCATTGCAACTTTGTATCTCGTCGTAATCCTACCATGTCCAGTAAGAGAAATAATACTACTGATGAAAACATTTCTTAAATTTTTCGTTCTTAATTTTGTATAGACTATATTTAATTCTATATCTGATGATAAATAATTTATAAAAGTTTACGTAAATTTATACATTTTTAACCGTTTTAAGTTAAATAGAAAACTAATTTATGAAAATATTAAAACAGAAATCAAACAAATTAAGAGTAAAAATCCTCAACTTATGTCAGAATCGACTTACGACGGAGACATTGAAACGAATCCCGTCGAAAGTCGAGAATTACCTGTATAATCTAGAGTGGTGTATTGTAATCAAATTTCGACTTGTAAATATTAAAAAGGTTACTAGTAACTTTTTTAATATTCAAGAATAGCAAAATGTTTCACTTCGACATTCATTTGGAAAACTCGGATTCCATCTTTGGGAAAATTTATACGAGGAGCCTGTGATATATCTTCACAGCCTGGCCGATTCCTCCAAAGTTTGGGAAGCCTGTAGCAAGGGCTAATTTGCCTCAGAAAGATTAGAAACTCGTGTCAACTAGAGGAAAAAATATTTCAATGGGACAAAGCAAATTTGCATACTTTGACTTCGCGAATACATAGTATTCATTTTACTTATATTTCGAAAACAATACGATTTGACTCATTCTTCTTTAATTCAGTTATATGTATTCGGACAGACTTCTGAAAGTGTCATTTCAATCGTGTTTTATCCAGTCGCACATTATTCTCTTAGAGAGTCAAAGACCCTAAGTTAAGAATATTCAATCCATATCCTGAGGGCCAGTTGTGGTTAGCAGATCTTTAATTGTATCCTGCGAACAAGAAGCATCCAGAAAAATATATGTACAGTATAATCAAAGCAAATATGCTTGAGCGGCATGTTTTCAGAGGTGGCATTTTAATTGAAAAATTTCATATGGGGCATCCATGTGTTTGTTTTGCTGAAGTGGGAGGAAACCAAGAGCTGGTGCTGTATACAATAGTGCAAAATAGAATAAGTTATACAACTTCTGCTCTGCTTATCAGTAAAAATGAAAACAAATATTCAAACTACAGTCAAAGATGCCATCATCCGTTCAGCAACGATTTTGGCAACTAATCGGGGTTGGCAGTTTATTGAAAACACATGTAGTATAGAAAGGAAAATGAACTCCAAAGACAATTATACTCAAAAACTAGCACTATATTGCAGAAATTACTTTATTTTCACAAACGTTTTCAACCCTCCTTTGGGGTCATCATCAGGTTTAATAACAACTTTGAAAGTTGTTATTAAACCTGATGATGACCCCAAAGGAGGGTTGAAAACGTTTGTGAAAATAAAGTAATTTCTGCAATATAGTGCTAGTTTTTGAGTATAATTGTCTTTGGAGTTCATTTTCCTTTCTATACTACATGTGTTTTCAATAAACTGCCAACCCCGATTAGTTGCCAAAATCGTTGCTGAACGGATGATGGCATCTTTGACTGTAGTTTGAATATTTGTTTTCATTTTTGGTTATTATATTTTTTATTTTAGACAGAAAGAAAAGAAATTAAAAGAAAAGGAAGCAATAAAAAATGAAATGGAAAAAGAAAAGGTCACTAATAATCTATTAAGTAAATTCAAATTGTAAATTATTATTGTTTTTGAATTATTTTTTACTTTTAGATTATGAGAGGATGTCTTTTAAAATTAACTGGAGTGACTGATGAATTAAATTGGGAGAAATTAAAGACCTTTTTTAATTTGTTTGCATCAGTAGCATTTGTTGATTTTGATAAAAACAAAAATGAAGTAAGTAATTTAATTAAATAAATCAAAGGAACTAGAACTAATAAGTTTATTTTAAAAATAAATAACTACACAAGCAGTAAACAGTAGTAGAAATTTAATTAGAGAAATATTTTTAATCCTTAACTTCAGATCATCTGCAACACATATATCCAAAAAGTAATAATAATGTTAAAATGAATAATTAGTTTTATGAAATTAAATTTGAATTTAACATGAACATTATATGTTATATACAGGGTGGCCATAATTAAAGAGGAGGTGTTTAGAGTCCAATAGCCCAGAATCTGTTGGGCCAAACTCAGCCAAATTTGGTGCACATACTTTCCAGGCTATGGAAATTCGATTTCAATAAAGAAAATAATAATTCTAAAATACATCACCAGGAGGAAATGCCACTGTATGTGGAATTAAGGAGATTTAATAAAGAAAACAAAAAGGTCACAGTTGGCAATAGATTTTATTCTGACTCAATTACAAATACAGTTCAATATGTTGTCCTTGCACATTTTCCAAAAACTGCATTTTCCACTGCAGAATGCAGCAAATCTCCACAGATTTGTCTTGTGAAGCATTATTTGGTCCTTGAAAGTTGCTAAATTGTGCACATGTCCTTTGATAAAACAAGTTTTTTAAATACCGCACACCAAAAATCACAAAAAATGAGATCAAGTGAACAGGCTGGTCACTTCGTAGAGAATGTTTGACTAATTGTTTGGGCTTCGGTGAAATGCTGACTGCACTATCAATCCTGCGTGAGGGGTTGCTCCATCCTGCATAAACACAGTCGTATTGAGACATTCACACTGTTAAAGTTGTGGAATAACAAAATTTTAATAAATAACACATACAGTGCATTTTTCCTCAGTGGCACATTCCAAAATTATTTCTTTTCTTTATCAAAATCACTTCCCATAATCTGGAAAATATATACACCAAATTTGGTCCAATAGATTCTTTGCTATCAGGCTCTAAACCTCTCTTTAATTATGGTCACCCTGTATATAAAAATGAATCCTAAAGTTCTAAATATCATTCTTTGAGTAAATTTTAATCTACTGCTAAATGTTACACTATAGTAACCCAAGTGAAATAGTTTTAGGATTCACAATATTAATAACACTTTCTGATTTGCTTAATTTATCAATATATAAAGCTTCCATTACATATCCTACTGCATTTATGCATTAATTTTGAATAACTTTTATTCTTAATTACAATAATTATATCTTATTTATATAAACTAGTACTAAAAGCCATTTTTAATTTCCATTCTGTCTATCTGATATTTCAAAAGTATGTTTTGGAAGTTTTGTTTTTTGTATTACATATAAAATTCTTTGACTTATAAAAATTTTCATATACTCAAGATCTGTATACAACTTTTGTTATTTCATCATTCTTTAATACTTTGATGCTGCTGTGTTATAATTCTGCTTTTATGCTAATTTCTATGCATAATACAGAAGCAGTATTCTTCTTGCAATTTTATACTCTTATTGTTTATTTTGATTTATCAACATTATGGCATGGTAATTTTATCCCTTCTGAAACATTTACTATAGTATAGTGAAACCATCTACTGTCCATCCATCCATATGACATCCCAGGTAACGTCATATATCATTAGCTTCATAAAATTAAAGATTTCAATACCCCAAATTTTTACAGTTTGTATTATGTCTTTGCTATCTATTATCTATGCTATTTCCCAAATAATAAAGATAAAAAAGTCACCAACATTTGAATAGTCATGTTAATTCTTTTTATTAGTATAATTATTACAGTTAATAACAAACTGAGGAAAAACAACTGTGTCACATCCAACTACCCATTTTATTATATACCTCATTTGCATGATGTCATATGTCACCATGCAAATGACAATTTTTTTTCAATTCAAAATAAAATATTAAGTTTTACAAATTTCCTTTTCTTTCATTAAAATTATTATTGTATGCTGCTACAAATTTTTATTCAAACTAATTTTTAATTTTGAATCCTTATACCCATACTTAAAGCTTCATGAGCATATTCCTTATATCCACATTTAACCCTTTTTGCTCCTAAAAAATATTTTTTTAACGGTCTACCGCTCTAGCACGTCTATTTAAAAAAAATTATGATTTTTTGTTTTTTTGCCATAACTTTTTTGCATTTTAATATTTTGGACTAAGGAGAACTATGAGTTATTCTGAATTAAAGACATAGATTAGTGTTGTATGAGATAATTGAAGAACTGTCAGTTATTCTGAATTAAAGACATAGATTAGTATTGTATGAGATAATTATCGAAAGTTCTTCTGAATTAAAGACATAAATTAGTGTTGTATGAGATAATTATCGGATTTCTGAATTAAGACATAGATTAGTGTTGTATGAGATAATTATCGGATTCTGAATTTAGTTATAGTGAAACAAGATTATTTTGTTCTATGTGTAAATAAATTGGACTATACGAAATATAGTTGTATTCACTCTTTATTAATCTCTACAAACTCTTAAACTCACAAAACGTGACAATATGATACTCTTTTAATTTATAAATGGCATAATGCAAAACAATCAAAATAAAACCCCCAAAAAAAATTTCTTGTTTTCATTTAAAAACCATGTAAAAGCGAAGCCGTGTAAATTGAGTGCCATGCAAATCGAGGGCTAGGTGTATCGTCATTTTTTAAAAATAAAATATATTTATTGTTTTTTCTTTATTTCAATAATTTATATTTTAATTTTTTATAAATTTTCAAATTTATAACCAAAAACACAACATATGCAAAAATCAATTTTCATATATGGTGACAAAGTGTGGGGATCGGAAACCCCCCTATTGAAGAGTCGAAGAATGTGATGACTATGTCGAAATAAAATAACAGGATGTAATAGATATCGTTATTATTTTTTTTGAGGTAATAAATTGTTGATGGTTTATTCAGATGTCAATGCAAGTCTAAAAGTCAACACCTGAGCCATCTGGAAATTATGTAAGATAGAATCGTCCCCGGGAAAGGTGAGAAAGGAGTCGAAAGTATAAAAGAGCAAGGACAAATAAGGTCGAGGCTTTTGGTTCGAAGTCTTGTCGTCTGGTTTCTGCTTCTCTGTTTCATCGAACATCTCATCCAGTCTCTGATTTGTGCTGTTTCTGTGTGTCATCATTGTTGTTATACATTTGAAAATCAAAAGTTGACAAGTGCTGCTGGTGTCCACATACTTGGACTAAAGACTGTTAAGAGAAAAGACTAAAGACTGTTTACAATATATAATATCTAGTGACTCCTCCTCTGTGACTGACCGTGTCGGAAGATTTTTAATTCTATCATGTATCTCTCTCTTTTGTTTGTCAGTCTACAGCTGTACAAATAGAAATCTCTCTCTGATAATCAATAAAGAAGCTGTTGAATTTACATTCAGTGTTATTCTCTGTCTGAACTTGCTGAATTGCCTCCTTCGCCATCCTTACCCGCGTATCATTTGTAGACTGCTAGTAGGCCTAACGGCTGTTGTTTTGCCCTTTTCCGAAATCCGGGAAAACTCACAACAGTTATAACATTCTCTCTCTTTACTTTAATTGGCCTGCAGATGCTTTGTTGAGATACTACACACAATACCACATGCAGTGCAGTAAAATAAGCTTGATTGTGATTTTCCATGAAATGACTGACCGCCATAAAACAATAAAATTGCTATGCCCCTTTTTATATTCTGAGGTTATTTATACACTAGAATTTTCTTGTATTTTACAAAATTATCAGTAAAAGTAAATCAATAAAAATAAATATTATGCATTCAATTAATTTATCATCAATAGAATTAAAAGGAAATGTTAATAAATGATTTAAAAAAAAAGCTGGTCAGAAATACAATTACTACAGCCTACAAACCAAAGAGGTATATAGATTGGAGGGAGTACTTCAATGAGCAGGCAGCAGCAAAGCAAGATAGCTGATCTTGGATGAGCCAGTCAAAACCAGACCACTGGCAGCTACATTATAGGAAGCATGTCGCTGAGTTGTTAGTTGAATACAACACTTCTTGCTATTTGTGGTGTGTTTTTCTGTTTTTTTTTTTTTTTTTTTTTTTTTTTTTTTTTTTTTTTTTTTTTTTTTTTTTTTTTTTTTTTTTTTTTTTTTTTTTTTTTTTTTATTGGTGTATATTGTTTAGCATATGTATGGTAAGAATGAGCAAATACGAGGTGATAGAAGGTAGGAAATACCTTTCAAAAGGTGAGGAAATATTATATTTGGCAATATTTTACTTTCACTACTTTAAAATAAGAAATTGATGCTGCTGTTGTATTCACAGCAACTGTATCGATTTAACAGTAATTAAAAATATGTAATAATTTAAGATTGAAGCAAATTCTAAGTTTAAACATTAGAAATATTAAATAAGCATTCATATATTCAACTATTTTATTGCATGGTGGCAAATAATGTAAACTTTATATTTTAATTTGAAAAGGTTAATCCCCTGATTAGTGTTGATATGAGTATTACTTAACTTATATTTGGTATTAATAGTGCTATTATTGCCATTAATAGAATAATTATGTTCTTGTTTATTGTTTGATTATAATCTTTGTCAAAAAAATAAAATTTTATTCACTCCATTTGTTTCTTATTTATTGTATTGTGCATATACTTTTATAAATTTTAAAATGTACATATTTGTTTAATCATGGTTGAAACGTCTTTTGTACTTCCACTACTTTACTGTGCCCGCGGGACATCTCCTACTGTGTGAGATGTATATTTCCCACGCTTGTAGTTAGTCTTTGTCTAGTCAGTTTTGGTTCAGACCTGATAAAGTGTAGACCATGTATAGTTTTGTACTGTGTATATTACTAAAATAAATATTTAAAATTTGTTTTTGTTACAAATTGGTGCAGTCGACAGGATTCTTTAATAATTAGATTTATTGAAGTGTGTGCTTAACCATGATCGTCAAATTTCTGATTCGCAAGTCTGCTGAAACTGGATCTTTCACCGTTAACCGTTATTTATTAGATGGAGAAGACTCGTGGTGTGAAGTGGATGAAATATTTCAGGACATCGAAAACCGTGAAGTACTATCAGAATCGAATTCTGTAATTAAGGCTATGGAAGTTATGAAACAATCCAGAACTGTTTAAGTGAACTTAACTGATGAAGAACGTAAGCCTTACATAAATAAAATATTCACGCAAAACGAGACTCCAGTAAGATTTGAAACATCTTATAAAGACTCTGCTGACCAATTAATAGAGCTACAATTAGCTCAAATAAAAAAGCAGAATGAAACTTTGAACACTGTCATTGAGACATTCCAACGCGTTCTGACACATGGCAATTTTGGCGATAAACGGACTTGTTTTGAATTACAAAAATTTGATGGAAAATCTGAGAATGCCAAATGCTGGATGTTGATTTTCGAACGTGCTTGTGATTACAATAACTGGAAAAC
>AYEL01047430.1:0-68640 GCA_000484575.1 Olivierus martensii
GATCTTCAGTCCCTGCGCTGTTTTACCGGACTCACCGGGCATTTTCGCGCATACATACAGAACTATGCTAACATCGTTCGTCCCTTGGATAAACTAAAAAATAAAGGACGCCCCATTCATCTAGACTGATGAATGTGAAAAGGCCTATTTGGAATTAGTTCAGAAAATTACTTCTAATCTTATCCTTCAAGTCCCCGACAGGAATCTTGACTTTGAACTTTGTACTGATGCCTCCCATTTTGGAAGTGGAGCTATTTTGTATCAGCGTAATCCTACACAGCAAAGGAATCGCCAACTCCGCGTCATTGGTTACCAGTCTCATACTTTCACCTCTGCTGAACTAAACTATAGCACTACAGAAAAGGAATGCCTGGCTGTTATCAAAGCAATAAAATATTTTCAGAGCTTCCTTGAAGGTCGCAAATTTCGTGTTCATACAGATCACCAAGAACTTACCTTCCTGATGTCTTTAAAGGAACCAAAGGGGCGACTTGGAAGATGGCAAATGTTTTTGCAAACTTACAATATCATCATAAACCACCGCTCCGGGAAAGAGCTCACCGATGCTGATGCTATATCTCGACTCTGTCTTGAGGGTGATGTTCCACCAGTTAACTCAGTGCAGAACATTTCATTTGCAACCATGAAAGACGGACGCAAGTTAGTACCCCCTGATTCTCAGCTACTTATACTCAAGCGTTATCATGATGATCCTGACAGTGGAGGTCATGACGGAATTTGGCGAACCTTTTACAAATTAAAAACTCGCTTCTTTTGGAAAAACATGAAAAGATCCATCCAACAATATATACAATCTTGTCCAACTTGTCAAAAGGTGAAATTTAAATTTAGAGCCATCAAAGATCAAATGATATTACCCACTTACACAGAGTTACCATACCACACAGTGCACCTGGATTTTGCTGAAATTCAAAAGCATAGCCTTGGGAGTGGAAAAGCTCAATCTTTTCTGGTCATCATTGATGAACATATTAGGATGACGCATGCCAAGGCTATGGACGAGGACACCCGCAGCGTCATCAAATATTTAAATAAATTTCCTCATCTACACCAAATCAAAACCATCGTCACTGATTGTGGTACCTGTTTTACTTCCTCCCTGTTCAAAGAGTGGGCTAAAAATAATAACATTACCTTAAAAACAACATCACCCTACCACCCCGCTGGCAACGGACTTGCTGAGAGGAAAATTCGTGATATCAAAAAATTCCTTCAGTGCTACCCTGATTTTAAGGGTGGATGGAAATCATGTCTAGACGCAGCCGTACGTCACGAAAACCGAAGTTACACCTCAGGATTGGGATGTTCCCCTGGGTTCAGGTGGAACTCTGTTAGTGCTAAATTCGAAGCCGATAAGGAATTCGGGATCGAGAATTTGCCTATAGAAGAGAAAAATAAAACTATTGACGGGCTAATTAAATATCGTGATCATGTCAAGAAAGGATACGATAATAGACATGGGAAACTATTGGATAAGATTGATGCTGGTGACTCCATTCTTGTACAATGCGGAGTCAAAGGTAAAACGACAATAGTCAAAGGACCATTCAAAGTGATCAGAATCATAAGGATGAATGGTCTCACTAAGAATGTCCTTTATGAAACGGAAGATGGATCAACCCACACCGAACACATATGTAATGTAAAAAAATATCATCAACGGAGTGATGAAATCTCCTAAGTAGAGGGGTGTACTTATCAAGTCCAAGACTTGATGGGTTCATGGACCCCGTCACTGGCCCTGTCGTTTCCACCCGTTCAAGTGAAGCTGAAATAGTGGTGTTAATAGCTAATTTCCAGCCAGATAATTGAGACAATACTTGTGAAACATACTCCATCTTGGGTAAAAAAGCAAACTTTTTATTAATAGAACAAACAAAATTCTCACAAAAGGAGGCAACGATTAACACGTAAAACTTTGGGCGTCCCCGAGCAAGATAACATATACTGACAACTCCACCAACGATTAGTCTAAAGTTCACTTCAACAGCACTAACACTGGACGAAAGTTCACAGTACCACGGACCAACACTTAACATAGACGTACGGCAATACAGGATGGCTCCAGAGGACGACCACACTTAATGCTTCCTAGACGTCGCTTTTATGTTGTCAAAATTTACATACTAATGTAAAAAAAAATTTTTTTTTATTTACATGTAATAATAAACTTGTAAAAACTAAATAATTATCAAATTACAATTGTTATTATTTTGTTGTTTCCAAATACAAACATAATATTAATTAAATCAATTCAAAACATTACGTAATAACCATAGACTTGAAAATTTCGCCACACACCAAGATGGCGGATCCCATGCGGCTGACGGTAAGTGACTAGCAATCAATTTTCCCCTTTTTTTTTCTGTGAATCTTCACATACTGTGCATATACTTTTATAAATTTTAAAATGTACATATTTGTTTAATCATGGTTGAAAACGTCTTTTGTACTTCCACTACTTTACTGTGCCCGCGGGACATCTCCTACTGTGTGAGATGTATATTTCCCACGCTTGTAGTTAGTCTTTGTCTAGTCAGTTTTGGTTCAGACCTGATAAAGTGTAGACCATGTATAGTTTTGTAACTGTGTATATTAGTAAAATAAATATTTTAAATTTGTGTTTGTTACATTTATCATAACATTTTTTTGCATAAAATAAAAAATAAAAAACAAGTATTACATGTAAGACAATTCATCCTCAACAACCCTTAAATCTATTTTTCTCCTTCCTCAAAGCATTAAACAATTAGGAAAATGCAAAACTGAGTATTTTGAGCATTTTATTTGAAATTATCAAAAACATGTATTTATAAAAAATTATAATCATAAAATGGTTTAATATTCCATATTTAGGTACTGCACTTGTTTTATTAAATATTAGGATCTGTTCATTGTACTTACTAAAATAAATGGGCTATGTCTGGCCATCAAAATAAAATTAATTTACTATAATGTTAAATGTACAGTCGGTTCTAAAATGTATTGCAGGTAGCAGGAAACAGTTCGGCATTCGCAGTGAAAAAACACGAAAAAATTCGCTTATAAATATTAATCCAGTTATGCAGACTTATTTGAAATTTTAATAAGGACTCTTTGATATATTCTGCATAAAATACGAATATTTTAATATTACAAATCGAGTCAATTTAAGTAATAGTTCTTAGATTAGATTCGTTCAGACATATTAAACTTTTGAATATCACTAACGACGATTCTGTGTAGCTGCTTCGCTCTTTAAGTACCAGCAATCTAGTCTATGAATTGATGAAATTTATTTTTATACTTTTTTAAACGCGGAATTTATTAATAAATTGGATAAGATATATAGACTGGAGGATTCTTAGACTTATCTAAGGCTAGTAAAGGCAATTTAAAATGCATAAAATCACGTTTCCTCACCTCTAAATATATATTTTTTGATAATAAAACTTGTCATTCCTACTCCCACGAATGTCTAACAATCGATTCAGCTTTTACTTATTCTCGGTTGCTGCCATTAATTGGATAAAATAGAAAAGTAGCTTGTATCTCTGGAGAGATTTAGTTGTTAGGAAGGACATTGTCATATTTAGTCAACTACTTAGACCCAATTAGTTTTGAGCGGTTTGGGGGGAAGAGGACATCTCGACGCAATTATATTGCACAGGACTTCTAGCGATTCATTTCGATGCCGTCTTCCAATAAACTCAGAAAGCAATGGTTGGATGAATCAGTCTCTTTTCTCCAAACAAATCTAATAGCTGCCAGTATTGGTGAGCAAGAGGGTGAGTCAAGATAGTTTTTCGCTTGGTTGATACCATATCCTATTCGACTGCCGAACTTGAGCCTTTCTAGATCTTGGTGAATACTTCGTTATTGCAAAAACTGAAAATTGGATCGAATCGATGTTTGCAAAATTCGGGGGAGAAATTTGATCGAATCGATCGATTGGTCAAATATTTACGAACTGCTTGAATGTGTTTACACAAGTAATTTTTCTTATGTTTATATTTAATTTTAAGGCAGAATGAATTATATCCTAAGAGGAAAACAGTGCTAGCTAGTTTTGATAATATATAAGAGCGACTTATTATTAAAAATTAATCTAAAAATGGCGAAAATAAGTTTTCTGGGTATGTCTATATTTTATGTTATTCTCTCTTTGTTTGCGGCACAACATCAGATTGGTACGAATGGCAAAAAAAAAATAACAGCATCAAAAGTAATCGTTCTTCAAATTTAAAATTTATAGGAAAGCAAGATTGTGAGACGAATTAAAAAAAAAAAGCAACAAGATGTTGAAATTTCTCCCAACAAATATTGCATCAGAAAATTTGATTGATAGCTAGCTACTAGAAGGGTATTTCAATGAAATGTCTTTCAAACTATATAAATGTTATATCTGGAAAGAAATTTTTCTGAAAAATGATGAATGTACTCGTATGAATATAGAGCAGTTACAAAACAGATGATGATTTTTTTTTTTTTAAAGAAATACTTTGACCAAAACAAATTGCAACTGGAGAGAAAGTTTTTGTGTTGTTACCAATACAAAATTTCAATATATTGATTGCTATACATGGAAAAAAATATCGTAACGTGAAGATTTATGCATAATATATACAAGATCGCATCTTAATGAATAGTTTTATATATATTTATTGATAAATATGTTTACCAATGTACAGTGGACTCCCGTACAACGCGGGGATACGTTCCGCGTTATAGGAAATCGCGTAATGCGAGACAGGCATTATCAGACGATTTTATGTAAATTTAAACTTGTCTTTGAGTTCCAGCACGGATCGCTTATTGTTAATGAGATGTACGTTAGTTTTAAATATTATTTTATTGTGTACAGAGTGTTAATTAACTTGTTTTAAAGATGATTTCTTTTAATAAAGGAAAAAAATACTAAATTTTTAAAAATATTATATACAAGTAGACCCCGTATAACACGGACTCCGAACAATGCGGATTCGTTTAATACACGGTTCTTAATCTTTTTATGACTTCAGATCCCTAATGGATTGTCCAATGGTCCCCATATCCTCTTCACTTGACTGTCGAAATAATCATCACCATTCCTTAAATTAGTTGCTAGTATGACTTCCAAATTTGTCAACATCTTGAATTTACTGTATTTTAGAGATCGAGTCCATACCCCCAAGGGTTTTGGATACCCCCTGGTTTAACCTTACGGAAAAGTTTTTTTAAAGTTGTTATGTATGCAAAATAAACATCATACCCCCCCAAGGGTTTTGGATACCCCCCTGGTTTAACCTTACGGAAAAGTTTTTTTAAAGTTGTTATGTATGCAAAATAAACATTGCTTAGTTTTTATTACCATCAACGGATAAGTAACGTTATAAAATATTATCCTTCGCATTATACGGAACTGTTTATAGCGTTGTATGAGTACTAGTCGCAATTTTTTCATCGCGTTATAGGCAACGCATGATACGGGAGTTTACTGTATTTTAATTTTTAACATCTTAAATTTTTATTAAGCATGCTCTCCATTTTATAGATTTTTTTTTTTTTTTAGTTTCTGCATTCCAATCCTTTTAACTAAACTAGGCACGTTTAAATTTTGATTCGGTTCTAAAGATTAGATAAATGATTTATGTTTACAAAATCTTCTTTGATTGAGCTATATAACATTTTCATCTTAGCTTCTAGTAGATAATTATCTTATTTGTGCAATGCGTAAAACATGTAAACAACAATTTTATTGGACTACATTCGAAATTTGAGTTCTGTAACCAATCGAATTGATGTAGTTCATTTGCATATAATGATTTAAAACATTAATCTTGTTTACCATTTAACAGACCTATAAAATTTCAATTTAAGCGTGCATGCCATACGAAAGTTAATTTGCTTCCAGCCACATATATTAAAGCGCACCACCTCAATGCTGTCGACATGAAGTAAGTTTATTAGAAAGCGGCACTAAATTTATAACTTATACATTAAATAAATATAGAAATCGACGTTTGCTTTCTTTTTTTTTTTATTATTTTCAGATTTAAAACTTTCTTTTGTAGTTCTCGAATTAATCCCACGGTAATTGTTCTTGTACCAGACAACAAAGGAGTCTTTGATTTCGAACAATCGATAATTCAGAGAAGGGGGATGTCGATGACAGTTGTTAAGAAATATGTCAATATTCGGTGAATGTTGTCAACGGCACTTGTACCATAATCCGAAACGAGAGCTTCGTCTGTCGAACGAAATTTAGAGCCCTTAATAAAGTGACCAGCTCTTCTGAGCCCGGGACGCTGCTGCTCTAGATATTGGGGGGGCGAAAGGGTATAGGGTGTGGGATTGGACAAAGTCCAAAAAAAATTTTTTTTAGAAAAAATGGAAAAAATAAATTATTAAAAAATTTACAAAAATAAAGAAGGAAGAGATAAACAAACAAACAATAAATTTTGCTATTACTTTTTTTCAGATTGATTTCTGCACATTGATTATATTAGGATGACCCATAATCTATGTATAGTAAAAGTTGGGAAGGAGTTTCTGAAGCTAATTTTTAAAATTAAATCTAGCTAATCTTTTATTATTTATTTTTTTTTTTTTTAATTTTTAACATGAATTATTTCTTTATAAGTAAGAAACGGGACAACCTAGGACATTTTATTCAAAACCGGGACATTTTTTTCAAGCCGGGACAAAGACTCAAAAAACGGGACTGTCCCGGCTAATCCGGGACGTCTGGTCACTTTACTTATTAATATAATACATTCGAATACTTGGCAACCATCTCGTCTGCCATGATGGTAACTGAGTAATAAACATGGTTAAATAACTTTCTCTCCATTTATAAAATTCCACTCTGTTAAAAAGTTTGGTTATTTTAAAAAAAATCTAACCCATTTCAACACCACTGCGTGTAAGAATTTTCGAAACTAATAGATTATACAAACGGTTCTTTGTGGATACTTTTTATTTGCAATTTTCTAAAGGAAAAAGCTATCGAATATCCTTTTCTACAGATGGTTTTCTTTTATATGGAGAAATAAAAAAATAAAAAAAGACAATATACTCGATCTCTGGCATTTCAAAAAGCCATGAATATAATTTTTTAGACTTTTTTTTTTCTTCCACCGTTTGAAAGGAAACCGTTCTTCAGACGAAAATATCTTCTCCGATATTTTGTTACAGTATCTTTGGTTGAAAATATCGCTCTTGTATGAAATTTGTAAACACATAATATGCTAATGTTTCGACTAATTTTCGAGTTAAATGCACATTCATTACAAACTTGTAAATATTGTATAGCGACTTATTATAAATTTGTTGGAGTTTTAATAATTAAAATGAACAAAGTATACAATAGTAAGCAATTAATTTGCATTATAAAATTAACAAGAATCCTTTCAAAATTTCGCTATTCATAATCAACGTTAAAATTTACGAAAGATCACATCGAGGATTCTTGGAGAACAACTTGTCTCATTCAGTTTACGTGAAACTGTGACTGTGATAAACTAATTATCAGCAGCAATACTGATTTTTAAGAATTTATAAATGATTTAATTACGTTTACATTAAGAATTATACAAATTAATTAATATAGTTTCGTTTCAACAAGCGATATCATTCAGGAAAAGTTTATTTTCCAGCAAGATTTCCTTCTTTTTTTTTAATAAAATTTGTATGAAGTAGATTTGGTGTAAATAATTTCTTCCATCTCGCAGAATTTTCGTGCACGATGATGATTTTTATTTACAAATAAACATCTCCCGAGAGCATCCGTTTTTTTTTTTTTAGAAAAGAAGAAGAAGAAATTCATGCAGATGTAAAGAAATGATGGATTGAATCCGACTAACCTCATGTTTTCAGTTAAGATGCGGAATGATACGCTTGGAGAATTTTAATCTTGTTTTCTCCAATCCAATCATCAGACATCAGCCGAAAACAGCGAAAATCGATATCTCTCTGTTCCTACAATTGTTGACGATGGCTTCTCCACTTTCCAACTAGTAAAGGTGATTATAATTATCAAACCGTGCGATTCCCAATAACTATAACTCTCTAACCTTTTATAACAGAATTTATAGAAATTTCTTACGTGGTTATAAAGCTAAAGATTAAAAGAAAAGATGCGAATATTTAATGCACTCTTGAAAATTCTTCCTGATTTTTCCGCACTTAATCACCAACATCCATAAACTTCAATCAACTTAGGTATCTGCCATTATTGCAAGCAGTTTAAAGTGGAAACAGCTTGGAATCTTATCTAGATTAATTAATACAAACGTTAAATCCTTATAACTTTAATTAATTTATTAAAAAATCTGAACTTTAAAACAATGTTTTATGAAGGATATTTAAAAAAACCATCAAAAAATAATGGCGAAAAGTTCTGACGGAATGGTTGTTATGATCCAGATTTTCAGTATAATGTTGTATTGAGATTAATCTGGATATTTTTAATGATATAATTTAAGGAATTAATGGTGAGTTAAATCCACTGGGAACCAATTCAATGGATAAAAATAGTTCTCAATGGATGCAGATTGCACATGATAAGTACATCTGGAAACAAAACAAGGAGACATATATATCCAGCAGTGGATGAAATAAGAAATGCTGCTACTGATGATGATGATGATGTGAATAATTTTCAAAATATGCAATTCGTTAAGAAGCGTATAGTATTGATTTTTTCTTGAGGAAGAGATTATATAATATGTAGAAATCATTCTGAAGCAGAAAATGATAGAATATAAACTTTAAAATGTAAATTATAGTGACAAAATGCATCGAAGTAAACGTATAAAAAGCATTAAAACACAATAATCCTAAGAGTAAAACAATGGAAGCAAGACGACTCCACTTAACATGTCGCCCCTCACTCAGTGGCACCATCTGTTTTCGAAAATTGTAACTAAGATAAATTTATTTATTTTTTTATTAAATTTTTTAAAAAAATTCACACTTTCTCTTTTAAATTACTTCATTAAACTGCATAAATTTTAATATAAAAATTTTAATTGCCAGTATAAAAAATTTTTACTCGGTGGTATCAGCGTATCTCCCTAATTATTTTTCTGCTTATTAACGATGAGATCAAACTGGAATGTATTAATTAACAAGCATACGTGATGATATTTTGGAATTATCTTTAATGTTACCGCGTAAATAATAATCTGTGACATAAACAATATTAGGTCGGAAAGGTAATTTTCACCAATCTTCATAAATACCAATATAACTTCAACATATCCACTTGTGAATAATGAAGACAAATGTTGTTCGATACTGCAAAAGTTGCGTGACTTAAATCTTAAGATAATTTGTGCATAATGAAGACAAATGTTGTTCGATACTGCAAAAGTTGCGTGACTTAAATCTTAAGATAATTAAGAGACATAAAAATAACCAAATTCCTTCCAAAAGAAGAGCATTACAAATAAATAATTTTTTAAAAAAGTCTACACAAAAAAAAAAAATTATTCTCCGAAGATCCTGAATCTCTTCTTCATCCCGAAATCAAGATTTAGAGATGAAGAAGAGATTCAGCAGCTTCGAGGAACGATTTATTGTTTATGTAGACTTTTTTAGAAATTTTTATTTGCTTCTCTTCTCCATTATAGGGTTTTGTTAGAAATTCTATACGTTATAACCCAATATGGCGATTATTTATAAGGGTAGAAGTGGATTCTGCTTAGTAAGTACATTGACAAAAGTTTCTGGAAAGAGAGACTATTGGAAGAGAATAATAGACCAATAGTGAAGAAAAGTCTCTGTTTAGAGTTTGTTGAAGATGATCTTTGAACCGATTTATTACCAAAATAAAATTTTATAATGGGATAAAATCAATTTTAAGAATTTTTTGATGGAAAAAAATGAAGTTTTATAAGATATATGTTAAAAAAAAGTAAATAATAATGGAAAAAAGATAGACAGGAGAAAGACGTGATTTTTTGTTCCAGAGTGGTAAAACAAATTTTTTTTTTAAGTTGCGAGTTTAACTTCAAACAGAATTTGTTTTAATAATTATAAAAGAAGTGTTATTCTTTCCTGGCTGTATAATAACTTTAAAAGTAGAAATTTCATCGTAGTTAACCTGTTAATTATTTTTACTTCTTTCGCAGTGGGTAATTAACTTCGGAAAAGGCGATCGATACGGTTTTAGTTCCGCCTGCCAACACTAGATGGAGCTACGTTATAAAGAAGAGTTGGTCTTTGAATCGATACATTGTATAAATAAAATTTATAAAATTAACTGTTTTTAAATTTTAAATGCCGAATATGCGAATCATTTATTGGCATATGCATCGCATTTCTTGTCTGTGATGAAATATTTAAAAATTTAATGAGAAAAAGAATCGTGGGGTAGTATTTCGGTATTTATAATTATCCTGATTCAAAAAATGAAGAGTAGTAAGCAGCGTATTGTTGTATTGTATTGTAGAAAAGGGGACTTTACAAAGCCCTAGAACACCAATGGTCTGTTGTGCACCCCAACAGGATTATCCAATAAGTCCCATCTTAATCACGAAAGACAGTATCTTCTAGTTCACGAAAATGCAAATCAAAAAGATCTTCTAGTTCACGAAAATGCAAATCATTGTAGAAAAGGGGACTTTACAAAGCCCTAGCATTGAGAACACCAATGGTCTGTTGTGCACCCCAACAGGATTATTCAATAAGTCCCATCTTAATCACGAAAGGCAATATCTTCTAGTTCACGAAAATGCAAATCAAAAAGATCTTCTAGTTCACGAAAATGCAAATCAAAAAGATCTTCTAGTTCACGAAAATGCAACTCAAAAAGATCTTTTATCTCATGAAAATGCAACCCAAAAAGATCTTTTAGCTCATGAAAATGCAACCCAAAAAGATCTTCTAGTTCACGAAAATGCAACCCAAAAAGATCTTCTAGTTCACGAAAATGCAACCCAAAAAGATCTTCTAGTTCACGAAAATGCAAATCAAAAAGATATTCTAGTTCACGAAAATGCAAATCAAAAAGATTTTCTAGTTCACGAAAATGCTACTCAAAAAGATCTTTTATCTCATGAAAATGCTACTCAAAAAGATCTTTCATCTCATGAAAATGCAACCCAAAAAGATCTTCTAGTTCACGAAAATGCAAATCAAAAAGATCTTTTATCTCATGAAAATGCAACCCAAAAAGATCTTTTAGCTCATGAAAATGCAACCCAAAAAGATCTTCTAGTTCACGAAAATGCAACCCAAAAAGATCTTCTAGTTCACGAAAATGCAAATCAAAAAGATCTTTTATCTCATGAAAATGCAATCCAAAAAGATCTTTTAGCTCATGAAAATGCAACCCAAAAAGATCTTTTAGCTCATGAAAATGCAACTCAAAAAGATATAAAGATCTTCTAGTTCACGAAAATGCAACTCAAAAAGATCTTCTAGTTCACGAAAATGCAACTCAAAAAGATCTTCTAGCTCATGAAAATGCAACTCAGAAAGATCTTCTAGCTCATGAAAATGCAACTCAAAAAGATCTTCTAATGTATGAAAATGCAACCCAAAAAGATCATATCTTAACTCTGAAAGGGCCACATATCCACACAAAATGTGAAAAGGAGTTTCATCTTATTGACATATTTTACAATTGTGACTATCAGCAATCTCAATTAGGTGAAGAAAGAAGTCTAGTGTTATATTTTTAACATGTATCGAAAAAGCACTTGGAAGTAAGAATGTAAAGAATATTAGCGGTGGCCCTTTTTATATTTTATAAATTTGCATCGAATAAATCGCTATTGACTATCAAAGACACGAAAGAGTAGTAGGAGAAGAACTTTTCATTCGACTAACAGGGTATTTAGAGTGGGGAAAAAGGTTCCTTTCATACTAGAGCGGAAAGGAAAGAAGACCGTCGGCACCCTTAAAGTTCTCTGTTAGACGGGGGCGACAAATATTACGTCACCAAGCGAAGAGAAGATTGGCTTGGATGAAAAGTGACCGATGTTGCGCTCGAAGCAACAAACAAAACTGGAAACGTATCACGTGACACGTGGCCATCCGTCGGCCGATGCCAAAAGCAGATTAGAAAATCCAAACGGAAGAGGCAGAAACTTTAGCCCTACATCGCCATTAATAGCTTAATGAGGTTGGACTGTAAGTGAATATGAGGCTTATCTGGCGATAGGCGCAAAAGTCAGTCTGTTGGGCCAGGTGACTTAACTACCTTCCGACCTAATCGTGCGGCAGATAGAGTGGTGCCATTTCCTCACAAAACCCAAACTCTTATCGGCTATCGCGGTTTTTAATTAAAATGTTTAATTGTGTGTGCGACGGGCCATCAGATAAGCCGCACGTTAATTAGCTGTTGACAAAAGTAGCTCAAATCGTCACATCGAACCGCAACTCCCGCATTAATTAGCTTTTTCATCCCGATCACGTGACCAGAAGCTGCTAGGGGAAGAGAGAAAGAGAGAGTTTTAGCGGCGCAGCCGGCCAAAGCAAGATGAGGATAGCGTTTTCGTCTTTTGTTCCCCACTAAATGTGCATATTTATGATTTGCTTGCCGTTTGTTTATCTACAGATAATAATTATTAATTTTCGTCCCATATGCCGTTTTGTGCGGCGCCACCAGCGACGAAAAAGAAAAGTCTCGAAACGTTTTCGTTTCTCTTTTAACTATTCAGTACACAGAAAATCGGAAACAGTCGTAAAAATTTTTGCTTTTGTCCATTTTAAAAAAAGAAAAAAAACAATTGCAGATTAAATTAATCGTTAAGCCTGTTCCAGTCACGTGATTAAATTAAAATTTTGAAAATTCGCATATTACCAAAACAGAAATTTCTATTTTTTTTTATTTTTTTATTATTCCTACTAAAAAATTATTATATTAATATTAAGTTTTTTTTTTTTTTTTTTTTTGTTGCCATTCAAATTAAAATACTGCATCATATTAAATGACGAGGTAGGATTCTACTTTGTCTGCCTCGCGTTTTCGCGTGCGACGCGTCTATAAATAAAAAGTCGCGTTGTAGCGTGCCTTTTAATGCCATTCGCTTTTTTCGTGCTCCATAAAGGAAATGTTAATATGTATTTGAATGCATATCAGCATCGACTTGCGGGGCCACATTTACCATAAGGCGCAAACTGGGGCCTCACGCCCTATGGGTCCACAATTTAGAACATTATTCCTCACAAATAAACAGTATAAAAACAGCCCAGTTATAATTTATTTTTAAATATTAAATTCATAATTGAAATTGAAATAGACTTGTTATTTTGGGCCCTCATAATGATGTTGCGCCTAGGGCCTCCAAAACTATAAATGTGGTCCTGTCGACGTGTATATATATATGCACGCCACAAACTAGATGGACTGCTCAATGTTAGAAAAACGAAACTGGCCGAAACGTTGTCATTTCGGCCAACAACATGGCGGACGCGAACATAAATTCGACGATATAGCAAATTAACTTTTTTAGAATCTAGTCATCACACTTATTAACATAAATGGGATACTTTGGCTACCAAAACACGTTCGCGTCCGCGCCATGTTGTTGGCCGAAATTATAACGTTTCGGCCAACCACGTTTTTTTAACATTTTGATGAACGCAGCGCCGCGAAAACGCGAAGCAGTCAAAGTAAAATCTTACCAAGTACGATTCCTTTATCCTATCGCAGAAATCTGAGATGCAGAACTAGTTAGCATATTAGATTTAAGTATTATTAGTTAAAATATGAAGAAAATTATCTATAATGCATTATTTTGATTCGATTAGAGAGTTCGAGTGAAGTTACTAGTTACAGAAGCGCATTGAGTAACTAATGCGAATAACTTTAAAATTTTGTAGCGTTAACGTATGCTAATTTGATAGTAGAATCTCGCGATTTGTTATTCCCAACCGGAAACTCTTCGTCTTTAGTACTGTTGTTAGAAATATTTGTCGATACAAATTAATACTGTAATAGTTTAGATGCTAGAGTAAAGAGAAAAGCTCGAAAATTTTCTCTAGGGGGCGGAGATATCCGTTGTTAAACATTGACTTAGGCACCGAGCTCATCATTCACCTTTGAGGTAAATCACACTCGGATGGTTGATAATTGCGTCCAGTCGGGCGCCCCATCGACTGTCATTTTGTCACCATCCTCTCTTAATTACTGTTCGGAGTGACTGAAGAGAATCTGAAGGAAAATCTATCTTTTCTCCCTTCGTTATTAAGGTACTCGGTCGACCCGTCTGAAAAATGATACGGCCATTTAACATTAATTTTACTGGTGCGAGTTGGCGTAACACGGACGACGCGGGCGTGACGCCCACCGAGAAAATTCGTCTGGCGTGACCTAAATCGTCTTAGAAGTTATTAGCCACTCGCCAGTTTCCACCGATCGAGTTTCCTAACACCCATGAGTGTCACCACACTACAAATTTTCGACCAATGACGACGTGTCAATCGGTAATAATTATCTCTTTTCCACTTATAAGATAGGCGTTGCAACTCGGCTCGGATTTTTCTTAATCTTTGCGTAAATATATTAAATGCTTTCGATAAATATCTAACTACACTCTACAGATGTCCTGTTGATCAGTCTTATAAAATGAAGAATTTTAAATATTTCGAAAGTTCATGGTAAATTCGGGCCTTGAAATAGACTTATGGAGTTTCTGTCGGGCATATTTATATAGATTAATTAGTCATTTAATGAATGTTGCCCAATTATCTCAATTCGCGAGGTTATCCGCTTTCCTGATCTGTTATACAAAGTTACGATCTATCTCGAAAACTAACCCTTTAAAGCTAGCCAATCGCCATCGAGTACACAAAGTGTCACGACGTGTCGCGTTGCCAATACGCATCTCTCTCCTACTTACTACCGTGTAGTAAGAAGGCAAGCGATGCGTATTGGCAACGCGACACGTCGTGACTCCTTTAAAGTTAGCCATCGCCATCGAGTACAGAAAGGGTCACGACGTGTCGCGTTGCCAATACGCATCGCTTGCCTTCTTACTACACAGTAGTAAGTAGGAAGAGAGATGCGTATTGGCAACGCGACACGTCGTGACCCTTTGTGTACTCGATGGCGATGGCTAGCTTTAAAGGGTTAAGGGGAGAATTGGTTACCGACAAAGATAGACAATCTCTTCTGTCTTATCATATGTTAAGACAGAGGAGATTGAAGAATTAGAGCAACAATAAAATATTGTTCCACTAATACAGGATATACACAGAGTGTTTCAAAAGTTACTATCTATCTCGAAAGTCAATGGGAATACAGGAAAACAAGATTAAGACAACAAAATAGATTTATTTCAAAGTAAGTGCCACACAAAAGTAGGGATGTTCTCAACATGGCGACCGTCGGTATCTCTACAGCTCAAACGATGCAGCGTTAACTACTGAAACTCACTCTATGCTCCTATAGAGCACGGAAATTAGAATTTTTAAAGGAAGTTTCGTAAAGCAGATCCAACAGACCATGTTATCCGTGAATTAGAGATGAGATTTCAATGAGCGCAACATGGCTTTCAGCTCTGTAGAGATACCGATTGTGGCCAGGTGGAGACTGTTCGAGAATTTTTAAAGGAAGTTTCGTAAAGCAGATTCAACAGACCAGGTTATCCGTGAATTAGAGATGAGATTTCAACGAGCGCAACATGGCTTTCAGCTCTGTAGAGATACCGATTGTGGCCAGGTGGAGACTGTTCACTCGACATCACTACTTTTGTGTGGCACTTACTTTGAAATAAAGCTATTTTGTTGTCTTAATCTTGCTTTCCTGTATTCCCATCAGTTTTCGAGATAGATAGTAACTTTTGGGACATTCTGTATTTATCTGCTCATTTGAAAGTTAAACTTTGGCAGGAGTTTTACCGTATATCGCTTTTTCATGCACAGCATTATACGAATAATAATAATAATTTTACGTTTTTCTTTTTTTTTAAATCTCTATAATTTAATTTATAATCTCCTCAACTATCCAGAAGACATTGATGGATATTAAAAAGAAAATCCACTTCTATTGAGTCCATCTGGTGTGTTTATATTCATCAATATTAAGGACTAAAGACTTATAATTTTACACAGACAAGAGACTGTTAGTGGTGTCATCTACTTGGAATTAAGGAACAACAACTGAAGGTACATCTCTCCTTATTTTGTCGACAAATCTGCTTGTAAATTCCAATTCTCTCATGTTTATATATTTTTAAATAATATTGAATTTAATTCAATGTGGATCTCCGAATCAATTATTCGAGCTATTCAGCCTCATTCGTCATCCTTGCTCGTGCATTGAACATGGACTGCTTCTAGGCCGTAAGACCTGTTGATTCCGCTTTTCCGTTCCACCCAGAATTCCACATCTATATTAGGAAGTATTTAATGAAAATATGCTAATTCGGCTAAAATTTTTGCACTTTCTTGATTAGAATATAAATCAATGATAAGACATGGGGTGGAAAATAAAGTAAATATGAATAATATTTCAATTAAAAATGCATTTTTAATTGAAATATTATTCATATTTACTCTTAACTTTTTATAAGAGAAAAGTTGGAGTAAATATGACTTTTATCCAAGAATACAATCAAGGATTAAATCATTTTACCATATGGCTTATTTGGATTTCATATTTATTTTAGATAAATAACTGTTTTCACATTGTGAAAATAATCATAGGTCATATTTTTAACATCTGATCTATATCAATAAAATCTCAAGAAACATAATTCTAATTATATGATGTAGACATAACCTTTTCTTTTTTAATTTATATTTTTAAACAAAAATATAAAACTAAAAAATGTGTTGTTAGATAATTTAACAATTTATCAATAAAACTAACAGATATTGTGCAATGTGATTCATTTAAATGGCCAGATTTTAGAGTGGAATTATCTTGCATCTCTTGATCATTCACTATAGGTAGTTCTTGGTTTATTAGTTACTCATTACAGTTTTAAATTCTGTGACTGATTAATGAATCCTTGTGCAATGATCTGATATACTAGTAACATCCAATAAGCTTACTACAGCACCACTGATTGCCCGTTACCATAATAAATATTGATAATGGGCAATCAATAGATTTAAGTTATTTGAATCAAGATTTAAGTTATGATCACAGAGTTCACACTGAATCTGGTTGAAAGTTGAGGACTATCTATAAAGTGGATCCTTGTTTAACTTCATTTATTGTCATTTCATTATAGTGGTAGCAAAAATTAAATTAAAAATTTTAAGACAACAAACTGGAATAAAATTGTTTTTTTCCTCTTACATTTCCCTTCATAATAGAGAAAATGAGGTGAAAATGTATAATCATAGAAAATAATACCTTATTTTCTATGATTATACATTTTCACCTCATATCATATTTTATATAAGCATTAATTTAAATATATAATATTGTCTATGACTAAAGTTAATTAAACTATATAGTCTGAATTGACATAGTGCAAACACTTAAGTTTTTTATTTAAAGGATTTGGGATTGAATTAGGAACCTACCTCCTTGGGAAACTTACTGGGATAATGGAGATTTGAGTTTCAATTAATGTCGGGGTTTTCAGGAATTTAACTCAGATATTAAATAAAGATCCACTGTACTGGTTATTCATTATAACAATAAATTTTCAAATATAAAATAGATATTACCTGTATGTGTGTGAACAATCACAAAACAAATCTGTTTACTATATTTTGTTTTGTGTTGATTTTAAGAAGCATAAAATTTGACAAAACTTTTTACATTTAAAGATGTAAATGACTTTTATTGTAATATACATATTACTAATTAATTTTCAAAAATGTAATGTAGCAAAATGTTGTCCATCTATACACTAAATCAATATATAACATGCAATTCATTAACAATCTGCAGTCCCAATGCTGGAACATAATATTCACAATTTAATAACTTAAAATTAATGATAGAATATTTCATAATTAAAATATACTGTTCATTAAATACATTTGCTCTATACATTATCTACAAAACTTGATTGATACTTTTTAAGTAAATAAAATAAATCACAGAAAAATAATTCTGTATTGCATGGAGAAAAATAACAATTTATCCTTACTTTAACAAAATTTAAAGAAAATCAACAATAAAGCAAAAAATTATCATTCTTTTATAAAAAATGATTTTTGTTTCAGTACTTCTTATCATAAACAACAATAAATTCGTATGAACAAGGGAGTTTTATTCGCTGCAGTCTAATTTAATACCTTTACTAATACCTTCATATTTACAAGAGAGTACATATATTAGAAAATTATATATCACTTGTACATCTGTACAACACTCATTTACATAACAAAACATATAACACATTACACATTTATACATGAATTTCATATATAAACTGGAGTGAGAAACTTTAAATATGGTTGAATTTAGAAGCTAGAGTTATTTAATAAACTATTCAATTTACATAATTGAAAATTAAAGTTCTTGATGACATTTGTGGCTAGTTTATTATACTGAAGCTAATGCTGGCCTAGTGATATTCTGTACACTTTAGCTACTGAAAAAAAAAAAAATTCAATGTTTTACTTTATATAAAAAATTCAAAGCATATATTATTTAAGTATTCCCCAGTTTACATAATTAATTAAAGATTGAGTAGTTTTTATTAATAGGTAAATTAAATATTTTAGAAATTGAAAAAACTTCTCATAAATTCTGCAGCTGAGTGAAGGCTGGTGATTAGTTATACTTTTGAAAATTATGGCACCATTTTGTTCTGACTGAAAGAAGCAAAATCAGAATGGAAAAAATATTGAACCAGTAATCTGATTTTTTTTTAAATTCATTAAGACATATTTTCTCACCTTGTATTTTTTAATGAATTAAAACAATTATTATTATAAGGGATAAGATTTTAAATAAATATCTAATTTTGGAATCAATCCTGATTTTCTATATAGAAGGAATATTCTGCCCTCTCAATTGATTTTTATGAAATTTTATTTATATAGTACAGTAAGGTTGCTAGTTTGGTTTTTATGAAAAACTAATGGGTGCTATGTTACAATTGATAATTGTAAAAACCTTTAAAACAGTTATTATAAGCCAAAGAATGTTTTATAACAAAACATCACACTGATATTAATAAATTTCATTTTGTCCTTTTATAAGAAATAATTTGGGCTTCAAAAAAATTTCAAAGCACTAATTTTTAATATTTCCCTTAGGATTTCCATCTAAGCTTTCTCTTATTAATTACATA
Organism: Olivierus martensii; assembly: GCA_000484575.1. NCBI lineage: Eukaryota > Metazoa > Arthropoda > Arachnida > Scorpiones > Buthidae > Olivierus > Olivierus martensii. The sequence continues at coordinate 19,200 of AYEL01047430.1, forward strand.
ATAGTAGTGCATTGAAAAATTGAAAAGATCAGGTAGAAACTCCAAGGAAAATACAGCAATAATCATACTTCTGAATATATCTTTTATTTTGGAATGATTAAAATATATGACATCAAAATCATTTAAAATGATTTAACTTAAGAACTAAGTACCTGTCATTTAATGGATTTTTATAATAGATTTAAAAGTGTAAAAACATATTTATATGATTATTCATTAAGTGCACAATAGAATTTAGCCTAAAATTCGTTGGATGGCCACATAGTAAAATATTTATATACCATCCTTGGAGGATTTGCATTTGATTCTGAGTCCCATATCTCCAGATTTATAGGAAGGCCCAGCCAGCCTGTATTGATGGATGTTTTATACAGGGTGTTATAAATATAATGGTCTGCCTGTGAAGTTTGGCACACCATTTCTGAAACACCCTGTATATCCATTCTAAGTATTATTTTGCAGATAATTTTTCTTCTGAGATATAAAATAATAATATAGAATATAACTGAGAAGCAAAGTATACGTGTATCTTTTCTCTTACATTTATAATTATTTTAAATAATATGGTGATATATATATAAAATATTATGCAAATATTTTTTCAATACATAACAGAATATACTATAGAATATATTATAAAATATTATGCATTTACTGAAAAAAATCTGCATTTTTTGGAAATAGGAATGCTTAGAGAATTAATTATAAACAGCATAGATTTGTTATTGTATTGCATTATTCCACTCTATCTGTAAAAGGATACAGGCAATCATTGACTTGCATAGATTGATATATGTAGATTTGTACTTATGTAAGTTTAATTTTAGTTAATGAGCCAGCTTGAATTTGCACTCCTCCTAAAAAAATTGAGCTGTAGGACTCTGAATTGAATTTGGATCTTCCAAGACAGTAAGAAATTGGTTTACCACTTAATTTATATGCTTATTCTTTAATATAACTATTTTTAATGTTAAATCTTTCTGATTCATTAGTACTGTATAACATGTGTTCCAATATAATGTATGTTTTAATTTACGTAAGGTTTTCTGGAATGATCCACTTAGGTAAGTTGGAGACTGCTTATTTTCTGGAGCTATACATATTGTATAGCTTATAATATTACAGGAAACTACTTGCTTTAAACCAATTATAAGACAAACAGCTCTACTAGCAAGTATAAAGTTTTTTATTATGGTATAACATTTTCAGATCTTTTCTCGATCCCTCTTCAGTACCATTCGTTCACTTATAAACCATATTTAAGAGAACATTATAAAATAGAAGATACATTTTTCAAAGAAGCGATAACAGAACGGTTTACATATCAGAACATTCTGATATGTAAACCGTTCTGTTATTGCTTATTTGAAAAATGTATCTTCTATTTTATAATGTTCTCTTAAATATGGTTTATAAGTGAACGAATGGTACTGAAGAGGGATCGAGAAAAGATCCGAAAATGTTATATCATAATAAATAACTTTATACTTGCTAGTAGAGCTGTTTGTCTTATAATTATTGTATAGCTTACAGAAAGTAATAGCATGGAAGTGTATTAAAAAAGAACATAAATTTTACTTCACACAAAATGTTTCCTGTTAATTAAATATACATAAACTGAGGATTACCTTTATATATATATATATGTATATATATATATATTTTCTATTCTAATATCAAAATTAGAAAATTTCTAAGCTCATTAAATGTGTTTCATCAGTTTATTCAATTTTCAAGTAAAAAATTATTTACATAATACTGGAATTCTATAGAATCAATTCTATTAAAAATGACTGAATCAATCATGTCTGGCTGGAAATTTGTCTGTCAAAATAAGATATTATGTAAATATTATTCAATTTAAATGAAATTTGTATATATTATTGGACTATATTACAGTCTTCTAGCAGATATATTGTATATATATCTGCTAGAAGACTGTGCAATAAAAATGATCAAAGTCAGTATATATATTCTATCATAAGTTTATTTTTTTTTTTTATATAAGCTAACAAAATTTCTACCTCAAAATATGAATAACTATCAATTAAATACTTTGGCATAGTTCTATCATCTTTAAGTACAAATGCATAAGACTCTTGCAATGATATTATTTATTGATAATACTGCAAGAGACTTATACAAGAGTAAAATCTAATGTCACTGCATTATAATTTAAAAGTACAGGTAATTCTCGACTTATGACTGCATTGATTTTCAAAAATCAACTTATGACAGTGATGTAATCAGTAAATTCTGTGATTTTTCAATGCAATTCAGTGGGTTCGAGTCCCTGACTCAATGGTCTGATATAAAAATGTTGTATTTTTGTGTTCTTTATCTTATTAAAATAATGTATATGTCCTAGTAAACATTAGTAATGAGAAATCCATAAATTTTGGGCATTTACAGCTTATGATGGTGGAATTTGAATTTCTTTGAATGAGCTCCATCATAAGTCAAGGACTATCTGAATTGTTTTAATTACTCAATATACAACTAATTTCAATTTGATTTGTCTTTCATGTTATTGTGATAAAAGGTTAAGAATATAAAAATAATAGAGCCAATGTAGTTTTATTTAAATTAAATTCAGATTTAAAGTTTATAATGTATTTGTTTTATTTGTATTTGCTAAGTTGAATTTATTTTTAATTGTATTGAAAATAAAATTAGTCCAAAATAATAATGGTAGCCAGACATTGAAAATATCACCTTAACATTCATCTAAACAGATCTTTCTTTGTAGAATGAAGTTTAATCCATTTCAATATGTCAAAAACTATCTGATAGAATAACCAATAGATATGAAATGGTTCAAACTTTCAGATGGATGATTATCAATTATCTACCAATTAATCAATGCATTCCTATCAAAATTTATATGCTAATTACTGCTATAGAAAATCATATCAAGATATATTATAAATTATTATTAACTAACACCATTATAATAACCAAGCTTAACATTTTCATTTTTCTATGACCATCTTCAGCTATATCTAATACAGTGATTCTCAACTTTTTTTCTGTTGAGGAACACATTTTAATATTTTAAAATTTGGCAGAAAACCTAAATATTTTAAATAATAATTTAGATTTAATAACGAATTTTTATTAAAAGATTACTGTATTTATTCTTATTATATTCAGATTACAGGCATACTTGTACATGTGATCATTAAATGGCAGCCCTTATTAAGTTATAGTGCCATCTGCAGATTTTGTCGTTAAATGGCGGCCCTTATTAAATTATAGTGCCATCTGCTGATTTTGTCTTTATAAAGAAACTATAACTTTAATTTAACTTTTATTTCTTAATTTTTAAATTATGAATAACGACAAAAAATTCTGGCTGTGGCAGAAATTCGAGGGTTAGATTTTTCTAACGATATCCTATTTATAGGAATCGGAACAGTGGTTTGACTGCAAAAGGAATATCCAGCCAACCACATTTCCCTATTAACATATGTGATATACATACAATTCATTCTTAATTTTTCGTGGTACACTAGTGTGCCACGGCACAGTGATTGAGAATTGCTGATCTAATAAGTTCTTTTTTCTGTAAGATGTGGCTAGAGGAGCCATAGAACACTGACAATGTTTTTGCTTAATTAATTTTAGTTAATACTATATTCCTCATTACAGTACTTAGTTTTTAATCTAGTGATATTATAAGTAGAAAAACAGAAGATTTTAGAATATGGAACTAATTAATATATTATTTTTATACATTCTATTGCATAATATGGTGAGTTCACTTATTTGTCATAAAATTAGGAGGAAAGGGAAGTTAAATATTTGAATTAATGCAAAATGTAAAAGCTCAATAACAATTATATAATCCCATTAGCTTTTAAATTTACATCAAATAATAAAATTGAATAGAAATATTTCACTAAAAATGTTTTCATTACTATGGAACATTATTTCTATTCAATTTTATACAATATTTTTTAGCATGTTGAAAGTTTTATAGAGAGCATTAGAGAAGCAAAAAACATTATTGATAAAGTAGTAATTTTAGAAATATTTTCCTTCTCAAAAAATGCTTGCAATAAGAACATTAAAATGATGAGCTACTATATTTAAACTAAAAAATATTATCAAAGTTAAAAATTTTTTGTTCTAAAATATAAATAAATAAAATCACTATAAATTCTTACTGTTTGAATAGTTTAAAATCTTTCATTTTTGAAATTATTCTCTATATTTTCTTCTGTCTTTTTGATATCCGTTTGCTTCCAGTGCTGCTTACTGATCGTTTACCTGTTGCAGTACGTTGAGACCGTTTTTTGCTTTCTTTACCAGAAACTTGTGATACCAATTGAGATTTTTGGCATACACTATTAGTATCTATTCCTTGATCAGAAAGATTATTCATAAAGGATTGGGATATATTGGAATTGATGTTATCATCACGAGGTCGACTTAATTCAGCCATAATATCAGCAAACTGCCGATCATTTTCAAGTAATTTTCTGTTAACTTCATTAATTTTTCCTTCTTGTTCTGCAATACGAGCACCTTGTTCAGCAATAATTCTGTTCTGTTCAAGAATTCTTTTTTCTTGTTCCTGGATTTTTTTCTTCTGATCACTCATCTGAAAAATTTTATAATAAAAAAGTTATCATCAAGTAAAGTAAATTAAGTACTATTTACAAGAATTAAACCATCTGTTATTTTTAACAATTCACTAAAGAAAAACTTAAATTTTTTTTTTTGATATATTAATACAATATATATATAGTTGAGTCTCTGTAGTCTGACACTCTGCAAACTGTCGCACCACCCAAATGAAATTTTCATGTCAACTTGCTGATGTGTGAGAAAGAGAAACCGACATAAACAAATTGTCAGTCGCTATTCGTTCGTTGCTCAGGTTTATAGTCAGACTATTTTTAAGTTCATTACACTGTTTACTGTAAAATAATGTTTTTATTGTATCAGTGTTTGTTATTTATCTTTACATAATGTCACAAATTGGAAAAAGTAAAAAACGAAAACAAGACTGACTGTGATCGAAAAGGCAGAAATAATTAAAGAAACTTGACTTGGGAGAAAAGTTTAGTGATTTGGATGATGTTTTATGGTATTGGACACGTACTATTTATGACATCAAAAAAAAAATTGGGATAAAATTGAGGGGTTTGTGAAAAATTTGAATAGCAAGAGCCGTGACAGGAAAGTCTTAATAAACAGAGTGTATTCGTTTGTGTAATTCCATTTTTTTCATTGAATATCCAACAAACCTCGGCAATCCAACAAGCCCTGGAACCATATGTGGCGGATTAGGAAGACTCTACTGTATATTTGTTATCCAGTCTTAAAGCAAGAATTTTATGGAGAAGTCTAATTTGAATTAAACTTCTAACCAATTTTCAATCAGAAATCAAATTTTAGAAAAAATCAGTGATGCATTTCTATTTTGCATGATCATTAGATAGTTAAAGAATTATTGAAATATTTAAGTTTAAGTGAAAAAATTTCTTATTCTGATAATTTTAATATATATTATTATTATTTATTTACTTCATTCAAAAGATTACTGTATTTATTCTTATTATATTCAGATTACAGACATACTTGTACACGTGATCATTAAATGGCAGCCCTTATTAAGTTATAGTGCCATCTGCAGATTTGTCCTTTTAGAGAAACTATAATTTTAATTTAATTTTTATTCCTTAATTTTTAAATTTCGGATAACAACATAAAAAACTTTTGACTGTCGCAGAAATTCGACGGTTAGATTTTTCTAACGATACCCTATTTATAGAAATTCAAGGGTTAGATTTTTCTAATGATACTCTTTTCTAATTTATAGAAATCAGTAAGACTGCAAAAAAGATATCCAGTCAACCACAATTCACTATTGATATATATTATTCATACAATTACATACATACAACTCATTCTTGATTTTTCGCAGTATACTGTCAAAGGTTTGGCAGCACAGTGGTTGAGAATCACTGTATTAAGCTTTGAGCTACAATGTTATCATTCACTAACAATAACACTATATTTCTTATAAATAGACATATCTTAGCAAATATTTTTTGAATTAATTCATATCCAAAAATTATATTAATGAATTCAGATCTCAAAGATTTTTAATGAAAATATCACCAATTATTTTCTTCTTATGAATTTAAATATATTAAACCCAAATAAATAATAAATGAGACACAAGCAGTATTATTTATATAGTACATTTATTCCTTACCATCATCTAATACCTCCTCAGTATCTGAACTATCTTCACCAGATGAAGTGTCTAAAATTTCACCATCTTCACATGGGCTTTTTACTAAATTATTTTCAACACTAATATCACTATCGAATTCTTCATCATCATCTCCACCCATATTTTCCACTTTTACATTCTTTAGTAATTTCTGCACCTTTAATAAAAAAATAAAATTTCTTACCTTCATTTAATGATAATGATCCAACAGAAATAGACAGACTTCTAATTTCATTTTCCTATAATAATGAAATTTTAGTCACAAAGTACTTACTTAACTTGAAAAAAAAATTTATTCTAAATACAATAATTGCTCTTATATCATTGTAAGTATTCTTTTAGTTATGAATAAATGAATTATGAATTTCAGCACATAAGAATTCTATTTAGATATTTTATAAATATTCAAAAATTATACTAGAACTCTTATTACTTTTAACAATAAATTTATTCTTTGATGTTTTTATAATAGCTAATCACTGGATTATTTTTGTATATAACATAAACTTAATTGTTTTCAACAAGACAATATATTACATGCAAAATCATTATTTATATTGATTGATTAAGTACACATTGTTTAAATTAAAGCAAAAAAACTCATTCAAAAATAATAATTTACTTAATATCAATATATATATATTACAATTTTGCATAAATTAAACCAAAATGAAACTGTAATTATTTGAAGGAGAGCAACCAATATGTCTCATAAATGGCTCAAATTGATGCTGTTTCCAAGATGTAAGGATATGAAGGTACACAGCATCATTATTTTCTCACTGATTAACATTATTCTTCCAAGACATGATATGTGATTCATCTTAGTTTCTATTTTATTTTATATTTTATTATTCATAATAAATATACTAATACAATTTTGTTTTACAATAAAAGTATATTACCATATCAGAAAATTTTAAAATTACTGCCAGTTGTTGACAGTATAGTTAATAAGTAACAGAATACTAACTGACAGTTAAAAAATAATTGTAAAACACAAAAAGTAATTATCTTGCCAATAACAGCAACTGTTAAGTTAACCTAAAGTTAGCTAACAGAAATTCTAACTGGATATTGTAAAACTGGGCCTTAGGAGAATCTAATTTCAATTCTGAATGATTTTACCATCTTGGAGGATATGGGATCAAATCTGGATAGTTTTACTACCTTGGAGTATTAGTCTTCCATTCTCTATTATTACTACTAAAATTACTATCATCTGCCACTTTCGGCTTACTATGTGAGTTATCAAAACATAGCCCCATTGTAAGTAGAAGAGAATTTGTAATTACTTATCAAAAAATTTACCTTAGCCTTTTTCTGCTTTTTAGCAATCTTTTTCCTTTTTTTCAGTGAATCTGATTCTTTGGAGTTTGCTTCTTCAGAAATAAATTTATATGATTGTGATTCAGGACAATATAAATATTTCATTCCAGTTTGTGAGTCAATGAAGATACCTGTATTCTAATAAATAAAATTTATATTTTATGAAATTGCAATACAAAAGTCATCAAATATTAAAACATCTATACAAAAATTATTCATTATGAAATCAATAAAATTATATCTCTAACATTTGAGTCAAGTTTTGAATTTTTTCAAAATCACTGATCCTTTGATGATTTATAGCAGTGGTTCTCAACTGCTGTGCGCAGCACACTACAGTGCCGTCAAACCTTTGATGGCGTGCCATGAAAAATTAAGAATGAATTTATGTATGTATTGTAATTATATGAATCATGTATATTAATAGTGAAATGTGGTTACTGGATATCCTTTTTTGCAGTCAAACAACTGTGTTAGAAAAATATAACCCTCAAATTTCTGTGACAGTCAAGGTTTTTTAACATTATTCATAATTTAAAATTAAGGAATAAAAATTAAATTAAAATTATAGTTTCTCCAAGAAGACAAAATCTGCAGATGGTGCTATAACTTAATAATTTAATGATTGTGTGTACAAGTATGTCTGTAATCTGAATGTAATAAATAATAAGAAATACAATAATCTGTTAATAAAAATTTGTTGTTAAATCTAAATTATTATTTAAAATATTTAGGTGTGCCGCCAAATTTTAAAATATTAAAATGTGTTCCTCAATAGAAAAAAAGGTTGAGAACCATTGATTTTTAGGCATAAATTAATATATAGATGAATAATGAGGTATTTTTTATATCTATTCTAAGTATTATTTAGCAGATAATTTTCCTTTTGATATATAAAATAAAAAAACAGAATATAATTGAGAAGTGTTATATTAATAAAATGCTGTAAAGCGAAGTATGCTTATATTTAATTTATCTTCATTTGATAAACAGTGCAAAATATTATAAATGCATAGATGAATTTATAATATTTATAATTCTCACAAAATGCAAGATTTGGATGATGTCAAAGTATGCAACACTGGAGCTACAGGGACATCAAGTATGGTTTTACGTTTTGCCTGAAAGACATGACATAATCAATTGGGACATGACATAAAACCATTCAATTTGGATTCTTAGTTAGGTCTTCATAAGAAAATCCTGCATATGATACACAAGCATGTACATGAACACAAAAATAAATTATTACATATTACTTACTGAATCATAATAATAACCTGTACTTATGCTGTAATACATATTCCTATTATCATCATAAATATAATCAGATTGAGAGACAGCTACTTCTGCAGTTTGTGTTACCAGATCAGTTAGTGTTTCCTAAATTAAAGAAAACAGTATTATAATTTTATTCTATATACAATAAACTTCCAATTTAAATATACTTAATTAAAACATCTTATGTTTTATACATATTAGTATAATATCCATAATATGCATCTTGGAATGATGATAGTAATGTCATGCAAAACAACATATATAGGGAAGGTTTGAAGACTAAATTGACTAAGCATTGTATAGGGGCAGTTAAAATCAGAGATGCAAAACTGATTTTTTATTAATTTTAAATTGGTTATTAATTTAATTTTATCAGCGATTGGAACAAACCAAATCATATTAAACTGCATTCTAATTCAATATATACATTGACAATATATTCCATAATATAATATCCATAATATGCATCTTGGAATGATGATAGTAATGTCATACAAAACAATATATATAGGGAAGGTTTGAAGACTAAATTGACTAAGCATTGTATAGGGGCAGTTAAAATCAGGGATGCAAAACTGATTTTTTATTAATTTTAATTGGTTATTAATTTAATTTTATCAGCGATTGGAATAAACCAAATCATATTAAACTGCATTCTAATTCAATATATACATTGACAATATCATTCCATTTTTTCAAAAAATTATAAATACTGTGATTTACTTTGCACACTATATATTTATGAATTCTTTAAAATTTAACAAAGCTCTTAACAGAACAAAATAATTTATTAATAGAAATGTTTTCAATCCACTAAGAGGTTGAAAACATTTCTGCTAATAAATTATTTTGTCCTGTTAAAAGCTTTAAGTGTGAATTTTTAGTGAAACAGGACAGCTTTAATTTAAAGCTTTTTATTTATGAACCCATCATATGAAATGAAAATTGTTACCAATTTCATAGAAATTTGCAAATGGAATGATAAATTTCATTTTATTATTTTTATTCAATACTTAATGATTTCAAAAAAATAACATGGACTAGTTAAACTATAATCCATTCATGTTTAAAACTTAAAAGTTAATCTAAACAATTACACGTGAATCTATAAAGCAGAATTGTACTAATGACCAATTAAAAATATAATAAGATTTAAAAATAATTTATTTGATGAAATAATATAAATAAAATTGAAATATATGCAAAGCATAAATAAAATTCTTTACTAAGCAATTGTAACATGTATAGGTATAGTTTGGTTTACCAAATCACCAATAACATTGCAACAAATGAGATGGATAGGGCAATTAAAGGATTTTCTTCCATTAGTATTTTTAGAACAATTTTAAATTTATGAAATTTGAATGATGAAATTTTTAAGTATATAATTTTATATTTTTGTTTTTCATAGATATCAATAATTACTATTTCTAGAATATTCTTAAGTTTCCTACATTTCTTTTGAGAGTCTAAGTAGTTCTTTTATAATAATGACAGTTGTTCAAATTGAAAATGGAAGTTATTTGAAATATTAAAATATATATTTGAAACTATTTGCTAGATGTAAATGACATTATAGTCATTTGGAAGGATTTTAGATATATTTTACAATGATTTCATAAAATTGCTTTTTCTATTTGAATATTTATCAGACATTCACAAAATATTCTAAAAACAAAACAATACTGAAAATTCAAATTTTATATTATTTCTTTTTATCCAAGATGCATGATAACTGATTTTGAAATCTCCATATGCTTCTGTTATAATTGGTAGTGTTTAAAATTTTTATCATGCATTTGAATCTATATTCCACATATAAAAAATATACTTATTTGAAAATTTTTTTCCCTGTAAAAATGGCTATAATATTAATTTTTGTGTGTAAATAGCTTTATTTAAATTTTTATAACATATTTCATGGCTTTCAGTACTGTTATAATATGTAAGTGGAACTATATGCAGGTAGGCCTCGATTAGCGCGAATAATTGGTTCCACGAATTTCTCATGCTAATTATTTTTAAATTGTTGACTGGTTTAAATAATGCAATGCTAAGTGAATTTTAATAAAACTTTGTCAAATTTCATGAAAATCTACTAATTCAAAGATTATTAGTAGGGGGACACAGTCTGACACAATTGTGATGCCTTACATTCTTATGGAAAGTAGACTAAAATTAGTTTTATATATTTTTATATATTTTAATACATTATATACTTTTTCATATAACAGTATAAAATGTTATAATATTCCCAGCCATTATAATATTTACATGCCATATAAAGTAAAAACAGAGAAATTATTTCAAAAATTCACTCTCAAAAATTTTGAATTTAGTAATTATTTGATTAATACGTTAACTTCTAGCTACTGTTTAAGAATAGAAATATATTAGCATTGTATCATGAATCCTCCTAATAATAAAATTAAATAAGCATTCAAATATTAATGTGGTCACATATTCAAACTATATTCATTTAATGACCAACCAGGATGATTCTATAGTCTATTGCAAAACTGTTACATAAAAAATTTTATCTGATATATTCTAAGTCTATCCTAAAAATTTCATAGCAATAAATTAATTATTTTGACCTTGTGATATATTCAAGTTAATAAATCAAGCTGATAGTCATGTGGTTTTCCTATGTTCTTCTATTAATTTTATACTGTACTTCAAAATGAAAATAATTTGCAACTATTCACAAAATATTATTTAAAACTAATGTAATAAGTCAGACATCAATAATTTGTAAAAAAGCATTCATTTTATTGCAATTTTAAATAATTCTATTGTTCTAAACACTATTGTGCTAAGAAAGGCTGATTTCCGATGATGTTTTATGTAAAAAAAGCCAAAGAATCTCCAGTTTCTAATTCCTGCAGTGGTTTGACAAAACAGCAATGATATGCTATGACAATCATAGCATATAAGGACAACATTTGAGAATGTGAATGGAGTCCATGGCATCAATTATCTCTGCAAAATCTCACTTTCACCCAATGGCCTGAGACCATTCAGCTCTCTCAGAAAATAACATAACCAAAGGAAGGTCGTAAGCTTTTCCTATATTGTACATAACATATAACCTGAGACCATTCAGCTCTTTCAGAAAATAACATAACCAAAGGAAGGTCGTAAGCTTTTCCTATATTGTACATAACATATAAAAGTTGTGACACATTGAACATGATGCAAAGTGAAGCATAAGAAAACAATGCCATTCAGATGTGACATGGATTCGCATTACTCATACAGCTGTTTGCATACTATGAGAGAGAAGATGAGAAAAATTGAACTTTGATTAATCAGCACATTCATACAATATGGTCCAGCAAGATTAAAAGGAAGCAATCAGCCAATAGAAACAAATGTACAATACTAGGCAGAATATATTCTGCTTTTTTATTTCTTTTATAAGTAGCAGAATGTCTCCAACCATAAAAACAAATGTTTCAAAGTCATGGAAAATGGCAGAGATTCAAACATGCAGTTGGGATTTTGATAATGAATTTGCATTAGAGATATAAAGAAAACCGTATTCTATGCTTTTTTCTGTTTCTTCTTCAAAGTTTTCTTGTAGCTTGATGAGATCATAAATATATTTCTTTTCAATATCAACAAATCAAAAATTCTCTGCAAGCAATCTGTGTTGACAAATCCATGGAAACATGAGAAATAATCTAGACACTAGGGTTCCGGGTGGGAATTCCTTCCCGCCCTTTCTCGGGAATTTTTTTCATTTTTCCGTTATCAAATCCTGAGAAAATTGATCAGGAAATACGGAAAATCCTAGAACCCAGTAATACTCACAATGGGAAATAAACATACTACTTATAATGTATCTTTTAGACATTTTTCCTATTTATCGCTATCTAAAGTTACATTATGTTACAATATTACACAGAGAAATGATTGCATGACACCAGAATCAGATAATACATGACCCACTAATTTTAGCTCTTGTAAATCGAACACATTTGATCATGAAGAACAGAAAACACTTTGTATTTATACAGGAAAATATTTATTTTCAAAACCCAGGATTTGATTATAAAATCATCTTCAGGTATACTAATTAAGGAAATCTAAGATAGCTTATTTTAATATGACATTTTAGTCAAATCCTGAGTTGTGAAAATAAATATTTCTCCATGTAAACACAAACCGTTTCTGTTCTCCATGATGAATCGATTCCACAAAGTGATGGCCAATATTACCAACCACATTTGAACAGTTTGTTTGTAGCTGATGATTGTGATGTATGTTAATACATTGTGTGTAAAATAACTGTATACTATAAGGTTTGATTAAATAATTTATATAAAGTTTACATTAATTACATTGTTTATATTTTGAAAAAAACCTGAAATATAACAGAAGCCTAGCCATAATGATACCATAGTGACCCCTGTTTAGTGCTCAGAGTAAGAGATGAACTAGTCATGAAATTCCGATCAACGCCATTTAGGAAATTTTATTTACTCATTTTCTGTGTCGACCTTTTTACATATAGGAGTGTCTCAAAATCTCTGAAACACTGTGCCAGGGCCAACTACCCCGGTTACCCCACCTTCTCTATGGCTTTTCTGTTTATTAATATTTACTGTTATAGCCATTATTGCAGACGATCAACGAAAATTAAATAAAAAAGATAATTTAGGGAATTCTCAAGAATTTTTGGGAAATTGTATTTCCCATTCTCAATTCCTGAAGATTCCAAAATGTCAGGAATTTGAAAATACTACTAAACACAATATAGGCAGGCATGGTACAATGCAAATACAGAGTTGCAATTTTTTTCTTTCATCTTCACATCACACTGCTATGCTTCATGTTGCATGCAGTGTGGCACAGTCTTAATCTTTTCCTTACTTAAAACACACATCCTTTAAGTTACAAAATTATGGTAAAAAACTGCCTGAATTACACGAGTAAATATGGTATATAGTATTTAACAAAAAATTTCTGGACAGATTGCAAAATCGATTGATTTATATACTAATATTTTTTTAAATTTTAAAACATTTTAGATACTTGACTTATTTTAAACCAATATATTTTAACAAATATATAGTAATGTCAATGTTCTGGGTTTCCACTTCTTGTTGTCAATTTCCAGTTTCATACACACATTTGATGACATCATATATATTAATTTTTAAAAATTTTACTCTATCAGGAAATAAAGCTTGAAAATCTTACAAAAAACTGTTTTTTGTAAGATTTTTTGTAAAATATGCTTTCAGAAGTGTGCATTCTGTATTTATGAAAAGCTCATGACTGACTAACATAGTCTGTTCTCTCTCTTCTTAATGTCAGTGAATCAGATAATGTTGCATTGTCACTCAGCAGAGTTAAAACTTATAAAGATATCAAGCTATCTTTTTTACTATCTTTCATTCTACTGAGTGATTTATTAAACTCAAAGTCAAGGTACTTCTGATACATACTGTAAAAAAAAAATAATAATATAAAAATTAAAAAACTAGCTACTAGTACAATGTTGTCAAATGCAATTACTTACTGCATATTTATTTGAATCAAGTAGTACATCATATTTATTTGAATCATGATCGAGAGATATTGCTAGTTTGGTTTTCATTAACGATATTTGTATAATAGCTTTTGATAGTTATTTCCAGGGATTCTTTAGTAAGTCTTCCTTAAGTGTTTTACAAGGTTTTTAGAAATTTAGATATTGATTATTAATAAAGTCAAAGTTAAATTCATAAAAGTGCTTACATAGAGTAGTACTGATACTACATTTATTAGTTGAAAACATTACAACAAATGTTTTATGTTTTTACTTCAAATTAGTGCAGACTTTTTCACTTATTAATATTAATATATAAAAACAGTGTATTTTATTCATGAACTTTTTTGTAAATTCCTGTTAGAATATCAAATTAGTACATTATCTATAAAATTATTATATTTAATCAAAAATTTCTCTTCCTCACGTAATTTTTATGATTTAAAAAAAGGAAATTAAGTGTGAAAAAGAATTTATATAATTTTCCAACTTTCACTTTCATTAAAGTGTACACTTTTAAAAAGTGTGAAGCAAATTCAGAAGACACATTTCCAATATTTCAATGTTCTACTACAGTAGTAGTATTCAAATAACAATTAAAAGATATAAAAGTACAACTAAATCCAAAATATGATCAACAAACAGAATAGAATAATCAGCACATTCTCATCAGTGAAAATCAGTGTCAGTTATGGTTCATCAAAGCATTAATTATATTTTGTAAATAATTATGTAGTTATCTATATAAAAAGTTATTTTATAGTTTGTCTGTTACATGAACAACAGAACTTGTATGTTTGACATTATTTTTAAAGTATCTTTTATTCATTCACAAAAATAAGATATTTTCTTTCATTTGTTAAAATAGTAATAAATAATTTTATAAATATTAATTACAATTTAATATTTTATACAAATAGAATATTGAAATAGTTCTGCAGAAAATGCACCATAAATCTTCATAATATTCATTTATATTTTACAAAATTATTTTAAGTGATTTGTAACTGAAGAGGGCCTGCTTACAAGGCCAAAAGTACTTTTATTTTTTAAGTTATTAAAATTCTTGTTGAATATAAGACTGACATTAGTGCTGTGTTTCATATACAATGGTGCCTTGCAATTTGACACTAATCTATCGCCAAAGTAATGTCGAATTGCGGGACAATATTTCCCATATAAGACAATGTAAAATGGGTTAATTCGTTCGTGGTCCCCATTCCACTTCCCTAATGGGTAAGGAGAGAGAGATACACAATATTATTTACTTTATTATGTGTGTTTTACTATGTATAACACACTAAATTACAAAATATACTATTTTAATACAACACTCAATTTATTAGCCCTTGGATGTGGGAATGAAGTCTTCCAGCAGACACCCTAGTACCCATAATCTTCTCTCTCTGTTGCAAAAGATTGTCACAGTTGTCCTAGGAACACCATACTTGAGTTAATTTTAATTGTTCTATCTTTCTGCATTTTATCTACAATTTTTTTCTTTGTCTCTTTTTGCTCAATCAAGTGTTCTGCTTTTCGGAATTATTCCTCTTTAGTTCTCTTTGAACCATCCTTACATTTCACTCAAAAAAATAATAATAATTACAAATTTTTTACTTTCTGAAAAACGTGGAATTGAAAATTAACACAAACAACATGGGCAAACACCAAAGTAGCCTAAAAATAACTGACAAATAGTGAATGACATCACACAATTCCATGCACATGCAAGCGCCAACCCGCAAAACTCAAATGCCGAATTGCGAGACACCACTATATTATATTAGAAAAAATTTAGCAGAAGTTTCATTTACAATAGTTAATTAAAAAAATACATTAATATTTAATATCTTAAAACCATGTTATAAAATGGCAGAACATCCTTCTAAATGTTTCCCTTAGGATGTGTGGACCTTTCTAGGTTAAGATATGATCTAGGGGTGCATTTCCTAAATCAGAGGATTTTTAATGTGTCTATTAAGAAAGATATTGTCTTTTATGTAGAAGATTGTAACTTCTGATGGAAGAAGATACTAGGGTGCATAATAAATCTCTGGATAATTACAATTATAGGACATTGTTCTGAATCATATAGCTTAGTCATATATACCACTACTATAAAATTGAAAATTTTACTCACCTTGCCAGGAATAAAGCAACACAAATTCATGTCTACATATTTCATAAAAGTCATTCCTAAAAGTGACAATCTTGTCTCAATGGCAGTTAAAATATCACAGTGTCGTGCAAGAGGATGATTTCTGCGTTCTGACTCTCTTCTTGGAAGTTGAGCTTTCACATTTCGCAAACACTGTGCATGGTATCTGTCAACCTTAAGGAATCCATGATTTAATAATCTCTGACAACATCTATCAAATTTCTTACAGACCTAAAATATATAATAAATAAAATCTATTACTATATATATTTATAATAAAACGAAATTAATAAGTTTGATTTACTATGGATCTAACTAAAATTTACTGTTTTTATACAGATAGTCCCCATCTTATGAAGGGGTTCACAGTTTCAAACCAGTCAGAAATGTTGGAAATTGAAAATATCAAAAATTAATAGATTTTTCACTTCTAATGTTTACTAGAACACTATACACTATATACACTATGTGGAATGAAGTGAATCTTAATAAAATAATTGAATAGCTATCTTTAATTAATAAAATTTTATAGTTATTGAAATTAATTTCTGGATAAAAACTGCAGATGTCTGGAAAACAGAGGGAAAGTAGAAGAACTGATTTCATTAAACAACGATGAAACTAAATAGGGGAATACAGGTATTCCCCTATTTAGTAATGCGATTTAGTATTATTTTCCTGTAAACGCAAACTATACACTGTGCCTATGGAAAATTACAGTTAGAGTTATGACAGATTCAAATTAAGATCAAAATTTTTGAATGCAGTCCTGTCATAAGTTGAGAACCCCCTGTAATTTAATTGGAAAAATTTAATATAATATAGAATTTCTATTTATATTCAAATAAATGTTAAAAAAATATTTTTTCAAATTAACTTTGAATGTAAATTAGCAAAAATCTAGTAAGAATTATATCTAAAAAATTTGCAGAATGGACATGCATCTTCTGAAAAAAATAATCTTCTTCAATTGCTTGCTCAATTTTTTGCATGAAAGAAATCAAACTTGAATTATCTACTGGTTAGAGCAACCAATGGATGTAGTAAAAGAAAAAATTATAATAATATAAAAATTTCCAATATTCAATGAGAAGATTGGCTTATTTTGTATAACTAGTTTGCTTTATTAGAAAATACATATTTCAATAAAAGTAACATATGTTCAAATAAGATTGCAAATGATGTTATATTAACAGTTATTCATCCAAAGTAAAAAATTGTTATCTAAAATCTGTACATTGAAAAAATATATTACATTAAAACTGGAATGAAATATTTTAAAAAAGGTAAATATAATTAAAAAAAGCAAGCAATTCTTTGAAATTAATATGATGATAAAAGAAAATAATTCATATTAATAATGATTAATTTTTCATTAATATTTTTGAAGACACTCTATCCAAGAGATATAGGAGCATTCAGACTTTAAAAAAAATGTGGAGACCTGGAATTTGGGCTGAATATAAGGTGTCACTCTACACTTCTTCATCAGAAATAATAGGAAGGAATCCAAACAGAGTGACATCTTAGATGAGTAAACCGACCGATAGTTTGTTTATATTATTACCTGACTCAAAGAACCTCGTCCTCCATGATCATAAAATAAATTTTAAGATGACATTCAGGTGTTTAGTTGTAACAAGATTGAGAAAAGAATTGTAACAGGTGTTGAAAGATGATGCTAAGCAATGTCTTTCCTCGAGAAAGCAATCAATTTATTTGTCGATTGGGTCAGGAATCTGCCCCTGAAACTTAGACGTAGGAGGACGAAACTTAGTCAGTCCTTGCCCACCAAAGAGTGAAGTCACGAGAGACAGTTGGTCGTTGAGCCATTTTAAGAAGTCAGTCAAGGCACACTGTAACAATGATTATTGGTTGCCTATCCCAAGAGGATCGCTCACCCACTCTAGTTGTCTACTCTGTCAAATAAGAAGAACAGCACCTAAAAGATATTATAATTTTGGTCACCTATCCCAAGTGGATCAGTTATCCACTACAATCGCCACACCAGAGAAGTCAAAAAAGAAAGCTGCATAAAGAAGTCCATCCTAAAGTGCAACTCCATTGAGAAGAGGAACAAGAAGAAACTGAACTTTGTTTTAACTTTGGACGCTTGTAAACTCTCTCTCCAATAAAGGAAGTTGTTCGTTATCAAATGTAGTCTTAAGTCTCATTACCTGTCTGGCTCACTCCACAAACTGCAGGCAGGCCATAAAACTCTTCGTATCATCCTCGGGAACCTCACAAAAAAATTTTTTTTAAGATTTCATGCATTAGAATGGTCACATGATTATAGGAAACATTCAACTTCATCAGATTGCATAGTTTTGGAACAAAGATCTGAAATTTTGTTATATTTAAAGGTTTACCATTTAATTCAGACACATAACTTTCTACCTTTTACTTTATATATATATAAAATAATAGTACACAAGCTCAGTCTTTTAGGCAGAAATGTTTAATAATTCTTATATACAAATTATTAACTGGAGCACTTTTGGCTTTAACAATTCCTCATTAGCAGTAATTATAATTAGAATCTAACAAGCTCAAAGGAATATGAACACACCATGTTTGCCATTTAATCTTATCATGGCAAATGTACCACTGATGGGTTTGAAACCTATGACATTGTAGTTCACTTGTGAATAATAAATCCCATTCTCTCCTCTCCACCACTGGGGTGCCAGAAGAAAAAAAAATTCATCATCATCAGTTATAATTTCTCCAGATTTCAGCCATCTTATTTCACAAAGTTCAAAATCATTCAGTTTGTAGAGAAAAAGCTATTGGTCCAGGATCTTGAGCTGTCTTGAGGTATATTCCATGTGCATCATAAAGCCTTTTTTCATCTGAACACTATCTTTTGCAGATCTTGGGCAAGACAACTATCACCACAAGCAGAGCCGGATTTGCATTTTTAGGGGCCCTAGGACAAGCAAGGCTTTGGGGCCCCTAAAAATTCAAATCAGCTACGTCTAATTTTAAAGGCTCCTTATAACTTATAAGGAACCTTTAAAATTTTACTTTTTATCTAGCACTTTAATAAAAACCCATTTTTTCTTATTAAAAGTTTATAAAAGTTGAAAATTGATTGATAGTTTTGGGGCCCCTAGGACACAGTCTAGTTGGCCTATTGGTAAATCTGGCCCTGACCACAAGTAATACACTTTTCAATGTCTTCTCCGGCAATTCCAGGATATAATGTAGTCCTTGTTTTACTAAGTGATGACCAAGCTGGAATGAAATTCTGCAAAGTTCTCTTCATTGACTGTTTAATGGATGCAAAAAGACAAGTGATATCCTTATATCCTTCAGAGGATATGGGTATCACCTTTCTTTTTCCACCTATTTATCTAATAGCATTCATCTATTATATTCAGCTTAATATAGTGGAAAGCCCTCACATATTGGGTGGTCCTATCTGTAGTATACAGTAGGTTTTAGTTTTATATCAGAGTTAAGTTCCTGAATCTCAATTTTAATAGAAACCAAAATCCTCACAGACCTAGTGTTATAACTCAAGGTTTACATTCTTAGATTCTAGTATTATGAGAGCTAATATTTTATAATTTTTTTATTTAAACATTATTATATTTTTCACTAATGGAATGAAATGAAACAAAACAAAAGCATGATTTAATTGTATACTTTAATTACAATTAATTTACTAATTTCTTGAATTTTTTGGATAATCAGAGAGTTTTCGACTTCGACACTTAAAAAATGACATTAGACTGCTGATATCTCCATCCGATATATTTTCTTGTTGTGAATAGGTGATCCATTGTGTTACGATATCTGATGGGAACATTACAAAAAATAACAATTAAAATTTAATACATATCAGTTACATATAATGTTCTCAATCTTTCATCAATCACTACACAGTTCTGTCATGCCAGGTCTTATTATAGGTTGCCAATACCTGTAGAGGCCTGATGGACAATATAGGACAAGGATCCATCAGACTGTTACAGTCCTTATATAAATTTTTCAAGGATGGGTTCCTAACTCTATTCTGGATAGTTTTATTGAAAAGTTTTTCCACCTGACTGAATGTTGTGTGTCCATTATAATTTAATTAATATATTGTTCATAGATAATATTATATACTTAATGCTCATATAAAATATGGTTTTTTGGTTTTCTATAATTACTATAGTTTTCTAACTTGTTTTCTCTTTATTATAAAGAAAAAGGTAAGAAAATAGGCTTTATTCTGTTTTATTACTTTAAAGTCATTATGAATAAGGAAAACTTCTTACTTTAGATATTAAATAAAAGCATACAATAAGCCAAAAAAGTAAGATAAACTGTTTATTCGATTTATCTTACTTTTTGGCTTATTGTTTGCTTTTATTTTAAGTCATTAATTTTTTAATTACTTAATTTGGTTTTTGCTAACAATGTAATAGCAAAATGATGTAATACGATGACCTATTGTACTACAAGTATACTTGAGACGTACTTCGTATGTTCCACCCAGGAACATCCTCCTGCCATGTTGAGACAGCATAACAGGAGTTAGAAGGGCTTGATAATATATTTTATATAACAAAAGTCAAATTTATAATACATCAGTAATCTTTTTTAATTAATAACAATTATTAAATTATAAATACTATAATTTTTTACATAATTTCAATAGATCACAAGTAAAAACTAAATTTAAAGAGAAAATCAAACTTTCAAATCTTATATTTTAGTCAATATTACAAGCAAGCTTATTAACTATGTTTAAAAATAAAAAATTTATTTATATGTTTATATATAATTAATTCTAAATGTTTAATTTGATTATATAATTAAAGTCATGCAATGTTAAATAACAATGGTTTTTTTATAGTATTTAATGAACTATAATAATAAATTATCATAAATTATTTGGCTGAACAGCTGAATAATTTCTTATTAATTATTATTAACTAATGAAAATTTTAACCATATCTTTCCCAATATTATCAACATGGCAAAAATGCTGGGAAGAAAATAAAGAAATAAATTAAAAAAAGGAGATTTATAACATTAATTTAAGTGCTAAATCTATAAAAAGTTTTGGGGAAATTAAATTAGAATATCACTAGAAAAAATATTTATATTCCATATATATAATATGGAATATAAATATTTCTTTAAAATATGAAATATAATAGTGTTATATTTTATTTTAAAAGTACTGTAATCTAAAATTGCTAACTTAAGACATTTTTTGCTTTTGTGAAATTGTAACTGCTTATTCTAAAACTTATGGGAATAAGAGGGAAAATATATACATATTATATATAAATTTTGTGTACATATATTTACAAAATATAAAGTAAATTATAAATACTTTTACTAATAACAACATAGCTTTGATTTTAAAAATAAGAGGATATTTGTTACATATTTTAGTTTTTTATTTTAATAAATTATAATATGTGTTTACACACATATATGCCTACATCTGATCTGAGACAGGATGTAATTCAAGTCAACAGACAAGAGATTTAGAAGTCATCTGTTTATATACATATAAAATCATGCATCCATATGCAGAACACTTCTGTCATAATAAAATTAAATAAATAAAATAACAATATAAAACTAACAAACTTTCAGTAGAATTTTTAGTAAAATTAAATTAAAATTTAATGAACTATTAATAAAATTTTAATAGTGCAAAATTTTATATAAACATTACATAACATTATAAGTATTTTACATTTAACAACACAAGCATTTTTGTTCTCTCATAAAAGAGAGAACAAAAATGCTTTTGTTGTTGTATAATATTTACATAAAATTTTACAAAATTAAAGCTTTATTTAAAATTCTATGAAAAGTTTGTTAGTTTCATATCATCATTTACTGCATATTTATTTTATTATTCACCATGATAAATACTTTCAAAAAGTAAAATAAATTTAAATATAATTCTTGGTGACCTGACCAACATATTGGAAATAAAGTTTTTATATTTGTACACTGAGAGAGATGCTGTGAAAATTAAGAATTAGGAAAACCTAACACTAATTCTTAATTAAATACCTTTAGCATAAGATGATGTTAAATAATCTGAAGATATGCCAGTTGGGCTAACATTTTACACTAAAGGCTATGATCAACATTAATCAATCAAAAATTTGTTTTTTTTTTATTTATATGGTTTTTATTCTTCTTTGAGTGTTTTAATTATGTAAATAAAATGTAATTAAATTATTAAATTAATATTTAAAATCTTTTAATAAAAAAATGTAAATTTAAAAAAGAGAGAATCAATTTAACACATTACACCATCTGTCAATAAAAGAAACTATTTTTTATTTTTTCTAATTTTAAGTATTTTGACCACCATTAAAAATAAAATTTTTCTATAATTTAAATTTTTTTCTTTTAGAACAATTAAAGTGGCCTTCATATCCTTTCAAAATATGTCAATGTCTTCATAGGATTAAGGAGTAATTCTAATAAATAACAAGAAAGATTAATTTTATATTTCAACTGTTATAATTTTATGTAAAAACTAAATATAGTATCCCTCTTTCTTTTTAATTTTTGTAATATACATGTCAACATCCAAAAAACAGACTGATAAGAATTATCTTTTACCTGAAAAGCATTTTTATAAGGAAAGTTAAGATCACAAAGAAATTTAATAAAGTCAAGTTGTTCTAAAATTATGTCCATTTCAAACTTTTTCTTCCACTTCACTATTGAATATTGATAATTATATACTCTATTGTTAGAAGTTCTTAAATCCTTTCTTATCAATACTATTCAATTTTACAAACGTGTAATTTTATAATAAAATTTATTTATCTAAAATATGACAAAATTATTACAAGATATTGTTATAAATATGTGCATATTGTTTTTCATTAGCAGATTCAGTGTCATCAGTTTGAAAAAGTGATGACACTGAATCTCTAGTGGAAAACTCTATTCCATTTTAAGTCAATATAAGTAATCCTTGATTTATAATGGGATATGGTTTCAAATCCAGAGATTGTAAGTTTTAAATGCCCAAAATTTATGGATTTCTCACTACTAATGTTTACTAAGACACTGCACATTATCATAATGCCCCTAAAAAACACAAAACTACAAGAATCATACACAAAAAAATGGATCATTTCCATATATCAGACTATTGGATCAGGAACTTGAAACATGGAGTTGCATTGATGTTTATGCATCAATATATCACTGTCATAAGTAAAGTACCATAGTTGTAAGTCCAGGTGACTTTAAATCGAGGACTACTGGTATATACTACCAGAGTTTCAACTTACACAAATCTAACTTTATATAAGAAATTTTAATATGAAAAATATAATTACTATTTACTGCCATTTCACTTGTAGCAATAGTTATAACATAGCAGAAATCAGGATAACAGTGGCCATGGTTATCGATTGCTACAGAAACAAAAAATTTTTTGTATTTAACAATAACACTCCATATAATATACCCCAGTATCATGAAGGTATATATAAAACTATTATTATTAATTGTTAATCTTTATTATTTATAATTATACTTATAATCTCCTACTATATTATTATATTATTTTAATTATTAATTATTTTAAAACGAAATAAACTCGTGCATTCCGACATTTAAATTGATATTCCATATATAACAATGTTTTTGTAAACTTACTAAAGATGGCTTATTAAAGCTGAAAGTACTCTAATTCTTTAATAAATTAAGTTTTTTCACTTAAAATTGTGCTGTGCATCACTCATTTATATAGTATGAAAAATATTTTAAAAAGTTACTTTTATAACTATATTTTACTTACAGCTCTATTACAGGATCCAAATTTTTCTTTATATAACGTCGGGATCCCAGGAAATAAACACTAATGCCATCCCATAGACAAAATATTAAAAGCAGGAGTTCCATACTTGGCAATACTATTTGACCACTATAAATTAAGTAAAGGGGAAAATCAATAGTTTATGATTAGATATTAATTTATATATCTAACAAAATGAAAATATACTCTTTTAAAATATGTTTTTATTTTCATTAAATTTGCTTGATTTTAAAGAAATTATGTCATATAAATGTTAAATAATTTTTATTTTTCATTATAGGAAGTCCCTGACTCATAACAGTACAACTTATGACAATCTGTACTTATAATTGATTATTTACAATAAAAATCCATATTTATGATAACAGACATCAATGATTTTGCACTAATAGTAGCCAATTGATGGAATAGTCAAGTTTTCACCAGGATGAAAGCATGTTTTGTTTTTCCACCTTGCAGTATTCATATTTAATTTCAGGTCTCATGCTTCCAGATTTTAAAAACATTAAATCCAATACACTGCCTAAAAGGTTCATAAATAAGCAAAAATATCAGCACTTCCAGATTTTTTTAGGGGTCCAGGCTCAATCCATTCAACCCTTCCTAAATGCATAGAACCATGGAATTCAGATTCTATATTTCTGAAAAATTTTTGATGAGCAATGGCTTTGGCATCAATTCATCTATTGCAAAATTTTACTAGCTCCACTGCAGATTTGACAGGTTTGTAGCTGAATTTGGAATGGAAACCATTATGAAGTAGTCAGCCAATGGAAAGTGAAGTGGAAGTCATCAATTGGAAAGTGGTGTTAAAAAATAATTGCTTATATTTACTAGAAATCTGATTATATTAGTTTGAATTAAGCTTCCAAAGGATACTTTTGACAGTGGCCACTTTTAGACAGGGCTGGGGTATCGGCAGGAAAATGTGCTGACACCAACACCTCTGACAGTAAACACACACAAATGATTTTTTAGAACACATTTTTATTCTCAAGCTTCCAAAGGATACTTTTGACAGTGGCCACTTTTAGATAGGGCTGGGGTGTCGGCAGGAAAATGTGCTGACACCAACACCAACACCTCTGACAGTAAACACACACAAATGATTTTTTAGAATACATTTTTATTCAATATTTATTACTGAAAAAATTATTTATTCACCAAAAAAGAAAATAATTATTTAATATATTTTTTAAATTTAAAATTAATAAATTATGAGGAATGAAAAAGTTATTGCTGACACCGACCACTTCCTAAAACTGCTGACACCCAGCCCTGCTTTTAGAGCTCCTTCAGACTTTCCAATACTTATAGTGGGATCACCTATCATAGAAGGTTGAAGAATGGGTTTCAATGAGCCTGGATGATTCCTTAAAAATGATATATAAGACACCAAGAATTGAACCTTGTTCAAGATGGTAAACAACTGCTTTATCATATAGCCAAAGTAACACAGATGCAATGAAACTTGGACACAAGAAAATAACTTAAGGGACTATAGGGGTAAAATTTGACTAAAAATAGCTAAAATATTGATTCAAACCTGGAAACCTGGTTTGAAAACTGATATTTTTTAATCTTTATTCCTTTTTACTATCAAATAGCATTGAACATTTTTTGAAAAAAATCATAATTATGCTTTTGAAAAAAATATAATTATGTTATTTGACTAAGAAACTGCTTAAACTCTTACCATAATACAAATAGTATACATAGCACTAACAGCAATTGAGATAAGAAAACGTAATTTTAACTTTTTTAACATAACATAACATAAACGTTTTCGGCTTTTTAAGCCATCATCAGGTTACATACAACATAAGTTTGTTACGTTATGTTAAATGATTAAAATTACGTTTTCTTATCTCAACTGCTGTTAGTGCTATGTATACTATTCGTATTAAAGTATAATTAAACTTTAAATTGCTTTTTCTCAAAATGAAATTTTCAAATACTGGCATTTTGAAAGAATTCTTAAACTGAGGAAATCAAAAATTCAAAAACTATTTGACATAGAAACATGAAATTTGGTAGATATATATTATAATTCAATAAAAACATGATAAGGCAGTTTTAAGTCTTTTAAATTAATATAAATTAGATTTATCAATTTCATAATAAAAAAGTAGAAAATTTACAAATGTACAAAAGTTGAACAATGTAAATGAAACTTATTTTGTTTTGACAACATTTCTGAAGGCAGAAAGTATAATTGCTTCATCCTAACATTTATATTTTTTACAAATTTGATTTCTTAATAAAACATTAAAAAAATTAATTAAATTTGTTTTATTAAGTATATGAGAAAATTTTAATTGTAAAAACATTAAATATAGTATTCTCTCTTATCTATATAAATTTTATAACTAACTTTCAAATTAAAAAAATAAAAAATAAAAAAATTGCTCCTATGGTCCCTTAAACAATTCCAATTCAGTAGTTGTTATTTTTTATAATATTGTTTTCTCTTTAGTTTTACCTGTATAGTTTTTAGTTATTAGTTTTTTCTAGTAGGCACAAAATACATAATTTTCTTGTTTTAAAGACTAAGCAACATTTATTTAACATTACTATATACTACTTTTTAAAAGTATATTGAATATTCTAAGTTTTAGTGGTTGGGGAATGTAACCTCCATTTATAACATTGTACCTACAGAAAATTGTGTTCAGAGTTATGATGGATTCAAATTATGGCTAAAATTTTTTAATGCAACTAGTCATAAGCTGGGACTTCCTGTATTATTAACAGATAAGTAGATAATCTTTTATACAAAATGTACTACTATCTTAAGCAGAAATCAGGAATAAAAGTATATAATCACATAGTGTTCTGGTGAAACTAGATGACATGTGACTTCTTTTCAGCAATCATTTTGATTTTTCCAACTTCAGAGCAGATGGAGTTTTAGCTTATAAGCCTAGTCAAACTGTATTGTATTATATAGCTATATATATGATTCGAAATGCCTTTTTATGAATGTTTAGCATTTATTTATTGAAATTGAGGACTTTTATAATTTAATATTACAGTAGAGTTCCGAAATCTTCATAGTAGCAACAAGAGTAAATTAGAATTATCAATATTAGATTAAATACAGCTCATTCGCAAGTATGGATTTTATTCAGCATAATGTTTTCGATAAGCCTAGTCAAACTGTATTATATAGCTATATATATATATATGATTCGAAATGCCTTTTTATGAATGTTTAGCATTTATTTATTGAAATTGAGGTTTCTATTTTTAACTTTTTGATACTTCGTATTTGAAAAAACTCAAACTTGTTAAGAAAGAACTTATAAATTGAGAACTATCTGTATATAAAATTTTGATGGAATTACACAAGAAATCATATTGATATTAAATAAATAATCTTATTCAAACAAATGATGCATTATACAGTGATACAAATGGCAAAATAAAGTCTAATTATCAGTTGTATTATCAGTATGATGAATAAAATCCATACTTGCGAATGAGCTGTATTTAATCTAATATCGTATTAAGCAAGTAATTTTTAGTATTTTTGAAAGTTAGAATTATCAACACTATCAATAATAAAATTCAAAATTACTAAAACTGCTTATCTTCGAAATGACAACTTTTAAAACCAAAATAGCACATTTAGCGGTAGGTTATCAAACTATATACTTTAATTAGATCCAAAAACATTTTCAGTATACTCGATACTATGTATGTCGATGTTCTTGTATAATGTTAAACGTTATGCTGAATAAAATCCATACTTGCGAATGAGCTGTATTTAATCTAATATCGGAAACAAATGGCAAAATAAAGTCTAATTATCAGTTGTATTATCAGTATGCTGAATAAAATCCATACTTGCGAATGAGCTATATTTAATCTAATATCGTATTAAGCAAGTAGTTTTTAGTATTTTTGAAAGTTGCCTATAACACAAAGACAATAACCAATAAAGAGCACTAATGGCAGTAGTGACTTCAAAATACTCATTAATGATATTTAGTATAGATAATGGCAGTTGTGACTTCAAAATTTCAAAACGTTATTTTGAAATAAATAAGTTTTGAAGTCACTACTGCCATTAGTGCTCTAAACAACAGATTTTAAAACAATCTTTTTTAAAATCTGTTGTTCAACTGATGATAGTATCGAGTATACTGAAAATTTTTTTGGATCTAATTAAAGTATATAGTTTGATAACCTATTGCTAAATGTGCTGTTTTGCTTTTAAAAACTATCAATAATGTTATTATAAATAGTAACTCTATAAATAATAAAATCATCATATATTGAAGTAGCTATTGTAATATGACATTATTTTTTTATTTTAACAATTAAATCATCTGTCTATCTTGTGAATAAATTATACACACAGTATATAATATTTTAATTTATCATAATAATTATATAATTCTATGCAGATAAAATTGATTTTAATAATGTAAATCTTGTGCAAATTGGGAAGCTCTGTACATGCAATAGAGAAGTTATCAAATTCTTTCTTACTGGAGAAAAATTTTTTCTTAGGAAGTTAAAAATTAATCCTTTTGCTATGTTTTAAAGAATGTAATATTTGAGGTTCTTTAATATAAATTTTCTGCATATCTTTAATATTATATATTATACATGCTAATATTAGAGTTGCATTCACAAGCAATTTTTATAAACTTTTAATTTTGGCTAGGTGCATGACATCTGTTGAATTCTTTGTTATTATACTTACAATGATTCACATGTAATACTTGCTTTAGCTGAAATTTCAAGTATCATCATCCTTTAAATCTAAAATTATTACCTGTATAGAATAAAAATTATAAAATACACAATTCTAGTACTAAAAAACAGTACCTATATAATTTTATTTTCAGTTAATTTCAAATATTTTTTATTTTTTATAAACCAGCAGCAAAAAATTCTTAGTTGAAATACATTTAGAGTTTAATGAACATCTTAACCTTTTAGACATCATTTTTAATTTTTCAAAAAGATCGGAAGAGCGGTTCAGCAGGAATGCCGAGACCGATTTTTCAAAAATATATATTTTTATAAATAATTTTATGATTAATAATAATTGTTGTTTTGTTAAATGTATTTTATTATATGATTATATAAAATGTTTTTAAAAATAGATAATTTAGAAATTAATATACTTATGGAATAGAGTACAGAACATGGATAAAAGTTCACAAGAAAAGTATATGAAAAAGTGCAAATGACATAAATAAATGAAAAGATAGAAATGCTAACTAACCTTGAAAATAATAAAATAAACTATTTTATCAAAACACCATACCACCTAAGTAAATTAAAAATTGTAAAAAGTGATAAAAAACAAAGAAAAACTATTGCATGCACAAGAAACCTACATTTAATTCTCTTAGAAATGAGAAGAGTTAAGTTCAAAGAAAATAAAAGGTCAGGAGTGTATCAAATATCTATATATAACTGCAATACACAAAAACAATAATAATACATATGGGTAATCAAAAGAAATCTCAAAGATAGAATACAACAATGTAAGGACAAAAAAAATGAAAGCACTTGGCAAAATATATTACTAGAATAATATAGAAATTAAAAAGAAGCAAAAATATTAAAATCATATAGAACACTAAAGCCAAAAAAAAGTAAAGTAACAAATGAAAAAGTTTTATAAATCTAGAAAAAAAAAGAAAATTAATCAAGGATATTTTGAATCAAACTTTTTTATTATGGTCATATTCTCAGAGACTCTAAATACAAGATCTCTCAGCTCATTCTACAGGGGATGCTAGGGAGAAAAAGAAAGAGAGGTAAACCAAGGAAGAGATGAATAGATAACTTCAAGAAATGGACAGGACTTAATAGGTAAAAGATTAGCACAAAGCAAGAAATGGAGCTTTGTTTTCTGCTGGCCATCAACCTTCTAATAGGAGAAGGCACTAGAACAATACAAAAAGATAGTCTAATAAGTGAATTGGCAGAAATTTTTAAAAGAAGTTTAATAGGTGATATTATAAATGAACTGTCATTGGAAATGATTTCTAGTGCTTGGCTATGCACCATGAAAACAAAATAAATAGAACTAAAAAAGTTTTTTGTAATTCCAATTAAATAAGTTTAAATTTAACATTATATAATATTTTTAAAAACATAAAATTATATAGCAAGTTTTAAACTAAAAAAATGATTGTTATTAATGATAAAATTATTTATAAAAATAATATGCCTTTAAAAAATATTTTAAAATGATATCTTATGATTAATGAAGGTAAATATTCATTTAAACTCTTTAAATGTATTCCATATTTTCAACAAAGAATTTCCTAATGATAGTTTGTAAAAAAAAAAAAAAAAAAATTTGAAAAAAAAAAAAAAAAAAAAAAAAAAAAAAAAAAAAAAAAAAAATAGATACTGATATTTAGTGTTAGAAATTATATGATTCTTCTTCAAAGTTCCATCTAAGCAGTTATTGAACTTTGAAAATAAAATAAAAATGATTTTATATAGGAAATAATTATCCCCTTTAATATAAACATATAAGAAAGTAGTAATTAATGAAGTCTCACTGATGACATGTACCAACTCTTGTATTTCAGATTTTATTATATAAGACACACAATTTTATTTGTCATAGATTTCTTTTGAAACAATTTTATCTTTTACAATAGTAATGATTATAAAGTAATTCATAAATATGAATGAAGATACTGGAAAAAATACATCAAATTTTTTAAACATTGGATTCAAACTTCCCCCCATATCATTCAGCATAATAAAGATATTCTTTTCATTCAACTCAGCTTTATGCAATAACTTTTATTAAATGTTTAATATATTAGTTATGGACATTGGATATCCCTAGCTAGGATTAAAACAATCATTCACATGATTAGTTTGTTACTACAGTGGACATTTGTATGTGCACTATGTTATCATAGATTCTCTACTGCTTCTTTATCCATTGTCACACACTTGATTAACCTGTTTAGCCTGCACTTGGCTAATATTACTTCTTTTAAAAAATTTCATTATTTTAGGTTACATGGCAAGTGAAAAGAAAAACATATGGGTTTTTCAATTGAACAGAAATTTGGAGATAAAAATGATAATTAAATGCAAATAAACAAATTATAGCAAATTGAATTTAATAAAAAAAAAATCAGCTATTCAATGTACTTTTTGAATTTTTCTTTTTCCAAAAAAGAATATGTATGCATAACATTGACTTTTAAAATATTTCATAAAGATCAGTATCCAAATATTTATATAGCTTTACACAAAAATAAATAGTCATATTAGTAAGAACTACAATGAAAAATATTTTTATGTTAATAAAGTACAGTGCTCCCCGGATATAACACTGTTGTTTATACCGCGGATTTGGATATACCGCAGGTCTTTCCTGTTCTCCATTCTTTTGAAAGAGATTCTGAGAAAAATATAATACACACATAATTGATGTCCATCTGCCTTGCTAACTTCTTGTCACCATATTTAAATAATAATTCAGAACTAAAATTAACAAAACTTCCAGAACTATTATTATTATTTACGATAAAATAATAGAAATTTGAATTTATGTTAATAACTTTTATGATAATTTATATAAATTTCAAAATATCTTTGAAAAAAAATTAAAAATTTTCAGATGGCAACTTCAAAACATTTTCGATTGGCAACATGAGTATTCAAAGCAAACGAAAGGTAATTTGTAGAGGGAGTTCGTATCTGATACATATGTGTTTTTGGTGGATGTTTCATAACTTTAGTGAACTTTACAAATATAATTATTGTTTTAATAACATTTAATTTATTTAATGGACAATAATAAGCAATAAAAGAAAATTGTATACTATTAAGGAGATTGAGTGAAAAGTGGTGTCTCAAAAGCACAAATAAAACGAGAGTTCAATATTCCGGAAGGAACAATACGAGAATGTTGGAGAAGGAAGATTACGAACTTTCTTGGATAAATTGGACAGCTTTCTCTTATTCTATAATTTAGAATCACTAAATTAGAAAATAAGAGAAGTTGTCAGTTATAGCATGGTTGTCTTATAACGTGGATCAGATCACTACCCTGCAAACCAGTGTAATAACTGGGGACACTGTATATACTTTATAATTCTTTTTATTTATTGATTATTTCCATTTCTAAAGCTTAAATTCTTAAGTATAACATACAATTTTTTCCATGTTTAAAATAAATCTCAATATTCTTACAGAATAATTTCTCTCAGGGAAATGGTTTTTGAGATTAAAGAAATTTCTTTAATCTTGTAAATCTGTGACAAGATTTATTTTGACCATGGACAAACAGGTAATTTTGCTTTAAGTTCAAATTTGCATGGGACCAGTTGTCATATGGAACTGACATATATGTGGTACATTTCACAATAAATAAAATTTTGTATTTGTACTTCCATTTAATTACAATGTGTTTTTGCAAATTTCTTCATTATCTAATATTTTTGATTATTTGATTATGCTTCAGTCCCATTGAGTCAGATAATCAAGGTTTTTATTTCATTTTATATTATATAATTTTATCACAAAAAATAAATAAATCATACTAATGATAATATATGATTTTTAATTTTATAACGAAAATCTCTTAATATTTAAGAGAGCTATTTGACAATGTTTAGGATTAAAACAATGGAACTGCCAATTTCCATTTTTTATCATGGGTTGAAGAGATGAAAAATAAAGTCTTTTCTTTTAAAAACAAACTAAATAGTTGTTTAAATTCAAGTTAAATATTTCAGAATACACTATATTTAATACACTTTACCTTATTCTACTTATAAGAGATAAATCACCAGAGAATACCAATATATAAATTTAAAACTTAACAATGTAAAAGAAATTATCTAATATTAGAAAAATCTTACTCTTACTATATATATAACAAAAACTTATCAGTTGCATATACATTTGTAAGGAACATGCTAATGTAGTAACATTTCATTGTATAGTTCAATAGAATATATAAACACAAATATTTTGAATATTTAGCAGAATGTTTTCTATGTTTGGAAAAACAAAAATATACTTTATGACAGAGCAAAACTAGACCTATATCATTGCTTTTTGGGGCACTTACTTGAAGGAATCTTTGATCCTTATAGAATAAATTTTTCACATCATTTTATTTTATAAACAATCAATAATAATTCAAAACTTTATATTAAAATTATAGGACTTTATCCTTTATGACTTAATATACAAATTTACAAATTTATACATACATATATCCAAATATATAGGACCTATATATGATTATTGTTCAATATGATTTCATATGTTAAAAATTTATATATATATACAGTATATATGTTATTTAGATATACATGTATATGAATATATATGAGCAAGTCAATGAATATATGAACTATATATAAATATAAATAAAAGCAATAATTCGGCAAGAAATATATTTTAATTATTCTATTAACAGGTGAATTTTTGGCTGTAATCTTCATGCATTATATATAAATATATATGAACTTTTGTTATACAGTATACATATTTAAATGGCATTTGTTATACATTGCATATATATTTATAGTATTACTGTTTATTACAATAGAGTATTGTGATAATGATAGAGCAACTTCATTTATGTTAGCATAGGTGTCGTCATTGTCTGATCACACTACTGCTTTGTAGTATAATTTTAGAAAAAATCATCATCCAAAAATTAATACATATAGATAATAAATAGTGAAAACTTTCCAAAGGAACTAGTTATCTTCTTGATGTGAATTGTTACATATATTTTTTTTTACTTCAAAGATAATAATTCAACTCCGATACAGGATTAAGAAATGCAAAGTAGCAATATCGTTTTGTTAAAAATTTGCTTTTAGAAATTGTCAACATTTTCACATCTTTCGGGATAAATATTTATTGGATAAAGAAGCTTCATCTATATCTTTTAACATATTTATGAGATGAATTGGTTAATTTTATGTCACAAACTGAGTTAAACAATATCTCACAATATGTAACAGATAGCCCTCTTATAGCTCTTTTGGAAAATTGTCACTATTAATTAATAATCCTCTATCAGTTTATGCTAATTTTATGAGGAGAGATTTATTTTAAATTTTCATATCCGATAGTAAAATGGTGAGGATTACCAATCTGAGATGGCTCAAGTCATCGTAAGTGAAATAAGAGGCTATCTTCTCCAGCAACTCTTCAGGCATATCGAGCAAGCATATGCCCGATTTCGACATTTTGGATGTATATTTTATGCGTTATGCCTTATTCTCAAATTTATTATGTCAAATAAACTATAAGATTTACTTAAAACATTAAAAAAATTAAAAGACTGAAACCAAAACAAATTTTCTTCCCCCAAACGGGAAATGTCCTTAATCTCAACACCACTTCCTTTCAAAATATTATTCTATAAGAAACAGGTATCGAGATTAATTTGAAATATTTTTTCATTGATATTTTAATAGTTTTTATCTATAATTTAATGAATTTAATTTCATTTTTATAAATTATGATAATTATAAAAAATATTCAATTATTATTATTTGAAAATGAAATAATTTTGCTGAGGTTTATAAAATGCAGTACAGTAATTACTTCGTTTGCAGCCATTTGCCTGGAATACTAGAAACTCACTAAAACTACACTTGTACACTATATTGCTATATGATTAAACCATATATCAGGGATGGCCAAACATCATGTCACGATCCATATAGGAGAATCTCAAATACTCGAGAGCTGCATTTTCTTTCTGGATCACAGTTGCATTTTCTTTCTGGATCAATGAGAACAGCATCAGTTTTTCGAGTAATCTTAATAATGATTTCAAAAATTGTTTATTTCAGATCATTTATTTTGTATAGATGCATCCTACTTTTTACAATAGATTAAAAAAATAATATATCTGTTATTTTGTTTTGTTAAAATAAGTATTTGGATTAAAAAATAATATATCTGTAATTTGTTTAACTTAAATAAGTATTTGCTTTCATATTTTTACTATTGACTTTCATGGTATTAAGCCACATTGAAGGTACTGTACCAAAGGATCGCATGTGGCTCTCGAGCCGGAGTTTGGCCACCCCTGATACTGAATAAAATTCATTCCTCTTAAAATAAGTTTATATTAATTATTACCACCAAAAAGCAAATATCCTTTTTTATATTAGGAATATTTCATATATCATTTAAACAAATGATGAGTAAGTTAGTGAAATATTCCCTTTCACGCATACGAAAAATTAAAAGCGTATGAATAGAAAAGTATTAAAGTTCATTATATTTTTAGGAAAAGAAGGAATTTATATTGATTATTCATATCGAAAACTTCAAAAAATTAATATAAACGAAATAAATTTATTTGATCGTTATTTATGCTATAAATATTTGATAAAGAGCGATATCTAAAAATTAAAAATCATTACTGTGATTTACTGAATTGCAAGATTAAAATGTTATATAAAATGTTAATGTGTCCACGTTTATTTTAGAGATTTCTGCTACAAAATATCACGAGATTCCATAGCGAAATTAGAAGAGAAAAATAATATTTCGCCAATAAAAATTTCCTATTAACGAATTTAAACGCATTAGTTTACAGATATCAAATTACAAACAAATTTAGGAGAGAACAAACACTACAAAAAAATCTTTCCCCAGGTGAGGCTCGAACTCACAACCCCGGCATAACTCACTAGTACTGCACTATAAGTACCGTGCGCTAACCAATTGCGCCACTGGGGATGGGGAAGTTTTCCTATTCATTCAGCTAATCTACTTATTTGTCGAAATCAATAGATCGCTTTTACAATCGTTTCCGATAACGAATGACGTTTCTTATCATGAGACTAGTTTATATTACGAACACAATATAATTTTATCGCGGAAAACTGTTTAAATTTTTACTAAATTTCACATTCATTACGTTTTAAGCATAGATTAGATTGATAAACAAGAATTTTGATATATAAATTTTGGCTAATATAACAAGCCAAAGCTTTTTACGCTTCTCGTTTTGGATATTCTTTTTTTTATATTTATTTATTTTGAATAGCAGGTCCGTTGATTACAGCGTTAAACACAGACTATCGATCACAAACCTAGTTTCTTTTTTTTTTGGACTAAATTTCGTGCGTGTGATGAATGTATTAACCGATACAAATTTAGTTTCTGGTAACATTGGTTTTAAACATAATTAAAAAATGATCATGATGATATAGCAATATAAAAACGCCAAATCTGTAAAATTTAATCTGTGGCTCATTATGCAAATAAAGTTATCGATATTAAAAGTAAATAGAATTGCTACATTTTAAATTAAATAAAATTTTTAATTATTTTTTCGGTGTTTGGTTATTAGATGCTCTTCGAATATTCGATTTATCGTAATTTCATTTTATCTTGGAAGATGGCGCTGCGCCTCTTATTTTTTTAAAAAAATGGCTCCTATAAACAGGTCACGGAATATAAAATATCGAATTGCCTTTAATTTTTCGAAAAATATCAGCATAAATTTAATAAAACTCTCGGTTTATTATTACTCTACAGTTTATATCTAAAAATGATTTTTTAAAAAAAATCGAATATTTATAGAACTATAAAGCAAGTACGGTTATAAGCATTAAACCTGAATACGCCCTCTTTATACTAAAGCATAAAAATTTTTAAACATGCGAACGAGAAGCTGGAGTACTTAAGATACTCTTCTTCTGTTTTATATCGCAAAATGCATCTGCATGAAAACAATTCATAAATTCTCGATAAGTTTATTAATGGAGTCAGATAAAAGGCTAAAAGAATGGCTTTTGGTCACAAGGAGATCGTTATTATCCTCCGAATTCCTACAAACTGGTTTTAATAAAGCGAAAAACTAGTCGGGGACATTCGGTTTTCTTGTTAAAAAAAATATGTATAAGTAACTTACCGAACGTCTAAACTGCACGGTATTACAGTAATTATAATTATCGCTTTAACTGATTATTAGTATAACATTTTTAATTGCCGAGCAGGTACTTTAGAAGAGAGCAATGTGATTAATAACCTCACGGATAATGAGGAATCATTTTTCACTTGAAGGTTCCTATCGCGACTCCAAAAAACTCGTTAACATAAAACACTGCTGACCTTTTTTTCACAAGATGCAGGGTTGTAAAACGATATCTAAAGGTAGTTACTAAGGGTATTATGTTGTTACCCGATTTCTTTCTCAGGAATTATTACTTTTAAAAGATCAACGTCCTGAAGTTTTAAAATGGAGGAGGATTTTAAAATCTCGTTTTCAAAAATCATCAGGCGAAACCTTATGATTTCCGGTATACCATCGGGTACCGAGTGTTTTACGGTGAAGAGTACGTTGACTTTATACATCATGCCAAGGGTCGTTGGCATATCTGCACCCAGCCACCTTAATGGCAGACACAGTTAGTTCCGCGTTGTCACGAATTGTCGCGTTGCGTTATAACTGCGCAAAGTTCTATAATGGAAACCGAACATTTTCTATGAATCGTAACTTATTGGTTTACCCCCTTAAAGAAAAATGAAACTATCCCTTTCACATTTGTGCAACTGTATGCACCATTGCAAAAATATTAAGGTTAAACGTTTAATCATATAAAAATTACTACTATTATTATTATTATTACGTGACGCTCTTGGCATTTTTTTATAATCTAAGTTCGATAATTTTAAAAATCGATTTTAATAATAGTAACTGGTCTAGATTTCTAAGAATTTAATTAATTTTATTTAATGTGAACAATTAAGCTACTGGATTAAAAAAAATGGCATCAGGGATTTGCTTCGCTTCAAAATGTGATTCGTATGAGAGGAGAAAAATAATTCAATTTATGATAAATCTCTTAAACTTACATAAATACATATTTTTAAATATTAAATTATTTTCGATATTTCTCGAAAAAATTATATATTTATTTTTTTTCTTTTATATACTTTGTCGTATTTAACAATAGAATAAAAATGGCTGATTTATTTCGTAATTTATTTATGCATCATAATCGCAGTTGGAAGAAGATTTTTCTTCTTCTTCTTCTTCTTCTTCTTCTACTTCTTATTTTATTATTGCGCTAGTTTATTCTTCTGAATAATTTTGTCACGCATCATAATCGCAGTTGGAAGAAGATTTTTTTCTTCTTCTACTTCTTATTTTATTATTGCGCTAGTTTATTCTTCTGAATAATTTTGTCATATGCAGTCGTTAAATAAATTTATCTCATTTTTTGTTTTAGATAAAAATCAAATTTATTTCGAATATTTTTTTCTACCGGAATATTGAAAAAAAAAATTATTATTTTCTTTTGTTTTATTACTTTAAATCGTCTTTTCGAAGTAAAAGAAACTGGGCATACTCCATAAAGTTAATTAACCGAGGTTTGTGTGCATGATAATCTTCATAAATAGTAAAGCCAGTTAAGTTTACAATGCATGTTGTAGGTCACGTATAAGCTGAGGTCGTTCCATATTTAGATATGATATTATTCTTTCGCGTTAAAATCGTCCTAAGTAAGCGAACTGTGTAAAAATTCTTAATACGCTCGATGGTTTATTATATCAATAATAATTTTTATAAAATGTAACAATTTAGATTCACTTATAACACTCCGGATTTATTTTGTATGTATACTTTTTAAAATAAGAGAAATTAAAACACAAGTGAAAATATACGTGAATGAATACAATTATAAATACAAGTTGTGTATTTTTTCTGGCATTTGGCGTCTACACACACGTCCATTGTCTTTTTCTAAACACATCACTATGTCGCCTGTATATATATAGTGTTTTTCTACGCTAATGCTGTATTTTTATACACACAAAACTTGTAAATTACATGTGTTTATGCGCATTTGGTATCTTCACACACGTCCATTGTCTTTTTCTAAACACATCACTGTGTCTGCCTGTATATATCGTGTTTTTCTATACCAGGGTTGTATTTTTCTACACACAAAACTTGTAAATTACATGTGTTTGTGCTCGTATCAGTTGTTTCCTGTATACGTCACTTATATTTTCGTGTGAGCGCATAAATTGTCTGCATGACTCACAAACAATCTGCATACGTAATTTATTTACATCATAAGAAGTTTATAGATGTTAGTAATTGAGTTTTTCCGAAAACAGAAATGTTTGTAAAGCGCGCATAGCGACTAAACTCATCAACTGAACTCGTTAGAAACAATATTATATACTAGTATTGTGTTTCACATCTGCGCAAGCGCCAGTTAGGTGGCGCTATAAGCAAATCTCCTGCCAGGTGTTTAGTGGCGTGGCGTTGTTGACACTTGCCACTTAAGTGAGCAAAAGTAGTGTAACTATCGTCTGCACATCTCCACACGTAAGAGTCGATAGGAAGATTCGTAAAAGCGATCTGTGCCTGTTATCTGTAAACAACTTTTGCATTTTCAAATATAGGAATATATATATATGTGTGTGGGTGCGCGATCGGTGCACGTATCTAAGACTGTATGATGTAACTAGGTGAGTATTATGACTCATTTTACGTTTCGATTATCGGAATGACATTTAAACTTATTCTAAAATTATATTCTGTCTTTAGTATTAGAACGCAAAAATGCTAAGTTAACCTTCAGATGAATGATTGCAAACCGTGCAATTTTTACGTTAATTTATATTTTTAAACAATAGATAAGTGTCTTTTTTTTTATATGTTTGTGTGTGTTTGATTGTATATCGCACACTACGTACTGTGTCTCTTGTGTATTTCGAAACGTTCTGGTGTTTAAAATCTTAACGTGTATATTTCGGAACAATACAGTAATCGGTAAATTACAAAAGCGCGCTACTGTTTTCGACGTGTTTCAGTGGTGATAAAAGAAAATTTATTGTTTCGGAGTTAACTTTATCTGTTAAAATCAGACGTTAACGGTTATTGTCTAACAAAAACAATAAACCGGCGAAATTCGAGTAAGTCCTCTTTAACTCACATTTCGTGCGTTGATGATAACCTTGAAATTATCTTCTCTTTTGTGAAAAATGGCCCGGCAAATTTCGAAATTTATGTCGATCGACGACCGTAAAATGAACGTTTTCCAGCATGAAACACTGCACTCTTTTGCATGGTTCGAAATGCTTGGATGCAAACGAAGTTATGCGGAAGGTTTGCTTATCGTCCGGAGCAAATCTTTCATCAGCAGAAAATCTGCTTTAACGCGAAAGTGCAGCTCGCAAATAACATAAATTAAGCTTTTAAAAGTATTCGAAGCAGTTTCCGACTTTCTTGTCCGTTTTTAAAACATCAATAAGACCGACACTAGAGAGAAAGGGGGACTCGCAATGACCCAGTAAACCCTTGTTCAAATACGTGGAAAGTAATTCAGAGCGGGTTGAATAAAGACATCTTGATAAACCTGTTCGACTTTTTTTTATCATCGCTCAAAATTCGCGATAAAAAAAAAAGAAAAATGTAACTTGTACGTTAAAAGATATCCATCTGTTTTGCAAAAGGAGAACGGGAATAAAAATTTATTCGTGTATTATTAAACAAATTAACGAGTAGGAAGTGAATAAATTACGACCGTTTGCTTCTTTATGCTGTTAAGTCATCATTCTCGGTAACGTTGATATGATTAATAAATGAACAAGAAACCGTTCTTGTAAGTTAACAAAGGTTCAAAGTATTTTTTTCCGATGTCTCGGTGGCTATATTTATATACATTATTATCGAGAAACAAAGGTTGTCGTCTGTATACGTATGTTGCTACAGCAGTAATAAAGCTCAATGTAGTGGAATAGTATAAATATTAAAAAGTGAAACAGACATATAAATATGGCTTATTTCGTTTAAATTTTACAATTTTATTACTTTAATTTTCCTGCTGTTTTTTTATGTTCTTCTGGCAGATGCGCTAAATTGCTGTTTTTAAAGCCTCTCCGACAATTAAATTACCTTTGATATTCTGCATCAAGGTCGTCTCTAACTTGTGATTGATTCGAACGATACGTAACTCGAGACACTCAGAACGATATTTGAATAATTCGTCACATCTTTAAATATAAATTATCGAAATTACAGGAAATTGCAGAACATACACGTATATGTATTGCAGTTACAAGCGAAACACGCCGGTGACGATAAAAGTACGTGTTCTGTTTCTGCATAGATACGGATATATTACTCTCTTAATTTATTTTCGAAACTCGGAATCTTTTTAATTAACAGTTTAGAAACGTTGCAAAGTGACAATAAAGGGTTGAACAATCAATAAATGCGTTTGAGTCGTTGCGTAACAAGCCGATTCAGTCGGTTTATAATTGTATTCGTAAGTGGCTTTGTGTAAAGAATTGTGACATCACGCTTTACGTCACACCGATAACTCTCTTGTGTGTGTGTTACCTATCTATGCAGTTTAGACCTACATAGATGAAGATATCGATTACAGAAAGAGATATTTCTAGAGATTTTTACTAAAATAAATTTCTGTATCGAATTAATTATAACAATGTAAACTCGCGTATGACGACTATGTAAGAATAATTATTTTAATAATTATAATGTCTCAATTTTCGTAATATTTTTAATGGAACCACTTAGCGAAATTGCAAAGAAAGTCGCGAATAATGTTGGAACAAAAATAATTATTTTAATAATTATATGTCTCAATTTTCTTACGAAAATTGAGACATATAATTAATATTTTTAATGGAACCACTTAGCGAAATTGCAAAGAAAGTCGCGAATAATGTTGGAAAAATGTTTAAAAATAATTAGGTCAGTGAAATTATCTAAATCGAAATTTTACATACTTCTCTACGAAGAATATCTATTATTATTTTATAGTTCTGTGTATAGTAATATTTTTTGATGGCTTTTGTGCTTTACAGAACGTTTTAATTATTGTTATATACATTTTTATATATATTTTTCCCTCTTTCTGTCATTAAAACGGAATTCTATTCTTTCGCCAGAAAAACTTCATTTAACGCGAGTAATAAATGGCACTGGTGTAGGAGTTTCTCAAAAGATTTTCGGGTAGTAAAAAATTATTAAAAGAGTTTAATGATTTCTGATCTATAATGAAAAACACATTAAATGGGACAGAAGACAACCCGTTTCGTGCAAACACCACTCAAACACACACACACACTCACTCTATTGATTGCAAATACTTCCCAGAATACAGCGTCGAAAAGGAGGACATTTTTGATTGAGAGTTTAAAAAACAAGAAAGAAAATCGTAAAAATAATAAAAGTAGAATATAAGAGATAAAGCTGATGTAGATTACTATACGTAAGAAGTCATTTCTGTGCATTTAAATGCAGACAACCATCGTTAAATTTGTTGCGCTGTTTCCATTTATCTGCCAAACCTTCTGCCATATGCAGTATACATCTATATGTAAAACTGTGCACTGCATTTATCGAAGTGCAGCTGATAAAATAAAATCGTTATTGAGAACACACTCGAAGAAAATTACTGATAACACCGTTACAGTTGTACCTAATTATGAAATATAAACAATTTAGAGGCGCAAAAAAACAGATTCAATAATGGTAACTCTCCAAGAAACTTACAGATGATACTGTTATAGATGCACATAAGGCAAAATACGGATTCAATAATGGTAACTCTCCAAGAAACTTACAGATGATACTGTTATAGATGCACATAATTATGTATTGATAAATAAACAATTTAGAAAGGCAAAAACCGATTTGGAAATGGTAACTCTGGAAGAAACCCGCAGATAATGCTGTTACAGTTATACATTATTATTTATATAAACAATTTAGAGGCTCGTAAAACAGATTCAGTAATGTAACTTTGAAAGAAATCTGCAGATAATACTTTTACAGTTGTACATAATTAAGTATATAAACAATTTAGAGGCGCAAAAAACATTCAATAATGGTAACTCTCCAAGAAACT
The DNA here is from genome assembly GCA_000484575.1 of Olivierus martensii. Taxonomy (NCBI): domain Eukaryota; kingdom Metazoa; phylum Arthropoda; class Arachnida; order Scorpiones; family Buthidae; genus Olivierus; species Olivierus martensii. Next base: position 62,454 of record AYEL01047430.1, read on the forward strand.
TACAGGTGATACTGTTATAGTGCACATAATTATGTATATAAACAATTTATAGACACAAAAACATTCAATAATGGTAACTCTCCAAGAAACTTACAGGTGATACTGTTATAGTGCACATAATTATGTATATAAACAATTTATAGACACAAAAACATTCAATAATGGTAACTCTCCAAGAAACTTACAGATGATACTGTTATAGTGCACATAATTATGTATATAAAGAATTTATAGACACAAAAACATTCAATAATGGTAACTCTCCAAGAAACTTACAGATGATACTGTTATAGTGCAGATAATTATTTATATAAACAACTTAGAGGCGCAAAAAACATTCAATAATGGTAACTCTCCAAGAAACTTACAGATAATGCTGTTACAGTTGTACATAAATATGTATATAAACAATTTAGAGGCGCATAAAACAGAATCATTAATGGTAACTCTGTAAGAAATCTACAGATAATACTGCTACAGTTGTACATAATTATGCATATAAAAAGTTACAAGCGCACAGGACTATAGCGGTTGCAGTAGAATCCAAAAATAACTTTTTTTTATTATAAATCTAGCCGAGATATTCGAGGTGTCACCATTAAAGTCTAGATTATCCGGTCGGGTTATTTCTTTGGAGTCTTTAATGGTTGGTCGAACGGCATGGACGTGTGCCACGTGCGTTGCTAAGCGACCGTCTTGCTCTGCTTGTTGCATCAGTAGTTTAAAGCCGCCAATGATAAAGTTCGCAGAATCGTCCTTCCAGGTACGGTACTGTAAGCCCTCTTTATTGTTAGCAGTTTACGCTATTTGTTTACGACGCCCGTGCCGATTTTTACTGCTCTGTACTATACCAAGTACATTATATACGTATCGATTGTGATAAAAATTCAATTTTTTTCTTTTATATACACACTCCAATAATAAAAAATAATAATAATAATATAACAGAAAGAAAGGAAGAGGAAGAAGAATAAAGAACGGGATAAAAATGGAAAAAAGTTATTCGCTCGAAAAAATTACATATATTACTTTTATCAACAACGTTTGTTACATGTTTGTTATCAAAAGAGAAGAATTTTAATTGAATTATGTGCATAGAAAAAAAATTTAATATATATTTTGTTAGTTTAGACTCATGCATGGATGGAAAACAGTTATTACTCACGAAAAAATGAAGTTTTTTTTTTAAAGATTATTCTTTAAAATTTGAACTTCTCATCATCCATTCAACCTTAAGCTGCTTTGCCAAAAATAGATTATGTTGAAGTAGTTCTTCTTAATTGATTTTTCCAAACAAAAATAGCCATTTTTTTAAATTATTTTCAATGCTAAATTATGGATTGTTGCCTGGTAACTGTTAAACTTTCGATGTATAAATATATCTTCTTCCCTTTGCGTAACGATAAAAATTGTGTTATCTTTGAGTTATCTATAGTTTTTTTTTTTTTTTTTTTATGTAATTGAGCTGCAGATACCTCGATAATTCTTATTTTGGAGATTTCCGTTGTAGATCTGTTTGCAATCATCGTGTGGTTGAAGTAGTTTAGCTGTATGGACTGTTTTTTGGACTACTGACACGTCTCCAAGCTATAGATCACTACTAAAAATGTGCATTAATAAGAGGAAGTCTGGTTACTGTGCACTTCTTTAAAGGATTATAAAGCTCTTAATGACTTTCCGCATATTAACTCAGCACAAAAGAAATCATAAAAAGGTAATCAAAAATCTCTCTCTTCCTCTCTTTTTTTTTTTTTTTTTTTTTTTTTTTTTTTTTTTTTTTTTTTTTTTTTTCTTTTTTTTTTTTTTTTTTTTTTTGGTTCCTGATTTAGAGTGCAGTCGGCGACGTAATTATTTTTAGTTTTATCCCCCAAAATTCGAGTATTTATAAAAATATTCGGGAATTTTATCGAGATAAATTGATGCAAGAGCGCTCCAAGGACAGCTTCAGGCATGGCGATAAGACGTTTGTGTCTTAATGATTTGTTTCCTTAATTAATTGTCGGAGTAATAACTTTTATACGCTGTAACCCGCAGTCAAAAATGGCTTTCGTTGCCGAATTTATCCGATTGTTTAAATTAGTACAAAAATAATTATTAGAGAGAAAAATTCAACAATTTTCCGCGAGCATGCCAGTGATGCCGTTTAATCATTTTTAATTAAGATGGCTGAATGTAAAAAAAAAAAAAAAAGTCGTTTCCATTTTCTCTACTTCCGAGTTGTGAGTCGTATTTATGTTACCGGAAGTGTGACGTTCTCTGCTATCACCAAGGTAACAATAACACCACAGCCCTGGCCTAGACATTGAGTTCTATCGACCCGAAACGTCAAGAAAGACCAACTTAAAAATCAGCTAATGTAACTGTATCATTTTTCGAGTGCAGTCGCACTTAATGGGAGAGTTTTTAATTCGATTATCAAAACTTTTTACTGAATCGGCGTCGTAACAACTTGCAAATTATTCCGATCATGTAGTGGTAGTTGTTAAACGTGTTGACTCGGTAAACACCAATTTTAATGGCGTAAAGGTGAAGTTTTATTATATTTATAAACCCGCCTAATCTATATAAACTAGGGAGGAGTTCTGTCAGCGAAATTCAAGCTGTTTACTTTGTAAAATTCTGACAAAATTCTATAGAATCTAACTCGACTGGAGTGGTGTTACGTACACTCAGTGAAGGCGGATTAACCTTGAAACTTGATAAAATGGCTGACAGAATTTATAATCAATTCTGTGGCAGTAATTCGATAGTTTTATTTTTATACACTCGCGTTACTTCATAATTATGAAACGTCCGTTTTTGCTAAGAATAATCGACGTTACCAGTAAAGCCGACTTACAGGAGTCAAGCGTGTTTTCGCTTTTCATTCACTCTAGAAAGTTTTCTATGGTGCTAAACGAGTTGTCCTATTTTAACCACGTTGAGAATTAAAATAACTGAGAGTAAATTCGATCCTTGACCGAATTTCAGCATCTTAACAAGTCGAAATTTCCTTGACCGTCGTTAACTTCAAGTATACAGTCTCTGCATTCAGACTCGACAATGAAAGAGGGAGGGTAAAAAAAGAACATTATAAACGACTATTTCCACTCTCCTTAATGACAAAATTATTACCAGTGACGTCTATTATAATATTTCTAATAATAAACAGGTAATCATGCGAAAACGATAGTTATCCATACGCGCATAACTCGACGAATGAATCGAGTCTCATCCCATTTGCATTATAGTCAACCGAATGGCGAATTTATCCTCTTTCTCAGCTTCCAAGAATGATTAAAACCCATAAATTTCCATATATTTTAACGTATATCATTATTAGAGAAGTTTACTAGCAACCGAGACGTTTGTATCACATGGCTATCTAATCGAAATTTTGTGTGCAGTTTTGCCGAATTACAAGGATATTTATTATAAGGAAGGAGTAATCTCCATTTATTCGATATATTTTTAATGTTAATCATTCTGTTAGGCAGCTTTTGCTTGGAGAATTGTTATAGTAACTCGATGCAACTACATAACTCTTTAAGATGAGTATCATTAGAACTTTAACGACTAAAGCCGAAGAGGTTTTGTGGAGGATATAAAAGATGCTCATTCTTTCCTCCTGCGTAGATTATGCTGCATTAAAAAAAAACTATTTACAGTATACTTATTTACATTATGCAAGTTTATTATAAGGACACGACCTGTTAAAGGATTCCTGATTGCCTTAACGTAGCAGAATCTTTTCCTGGAATTTTTACTTAGTTAAAGAACGACTAGAGTAGAAATAAAAAAAGAATAAATATTTCAGGTATGTCGTTTAAATGTTGGGATTTCATAACCCGGATTTTACCTCCAGGAAATTTTTTTTTATTAATATTTAGGCCCCACAATGAAGAAATTATTCTCCGTGTTTATGGGAGTAACTGAGAGTTCTTTATTGCGGATCTCGCAAATATTTAGTCACAGTGAATGTTTGAATATGCAAATAAACGTATTAAAAATGTAAGAAGTGAACAAATTATACAGGTAGTTTTATTTGTACATCAACATACAGTGATTCAAGTACAAACATTGCGAATTTTGTATAAGCAGATCCGGATGTTGTCAAGAAAAAGCTAAATTTATGTGTCCAGAAACCGGAACCAACACCCGTTATGAACTAGTTCAATGCAGAATATTACAATTTTTAATTAAAACAACAACATAAAAAAAAATCAATAAGACAAATATACTGCGAACATCGTTCATTCCTTGTTTGATAATTGTACTTGATACGTTTCCGCATCTGATGACTTTTTCTATTGTATGGCTTCTTTAATGCTTAACTTGTCAAAAACACGTTTATCGTATTAATCATATCTGGTGACGTCAAAAGAAAGTTTTTTTTTCCTCTCTACTTTGACGTCTTTACTTTAAACGAGGAAGAACATTCTCCACATTAATTATTATTAACAGCGTATCGAGTTTAATTATTAACCATCTCTTGTTTACTCGCGACCGATTGAATATTCGAACTTTACGACACGTTTAAAAATTCTCTAACGGTCTTAAAATAAAAATTTCACGAAAACTACCAATTTATAAAGGACATTTAGCAAACAATAGCTAGAAAGAATAGCGCCATTACGAAATTCCACCGAGAGACGATTGTTTATTCAGCTCTGCTAATGATTGCTAATTACCACATTCGGTTTAGAAAGCATCATAATTTACATTTTGGCATTTAAAGGATGTAACCTCTTGGAAAAACTGTACGTGTAATTCACTTATTAGTCCATTGTCACATTTATTATTATTATAAATACATCTTCCCATTGATAATCGACGATAATGTTTAATGGATCGTATTAAAGTATAAATAAAGGAAATTGTTTTGATATACAGTCAATCAAAAAAGTATTGGGACACAACAAACTGTCAATCATTTATTGAAAAATAAATAATTAATACACTGAAATTAATACTGTTTTCACTACAGTCACTATATAGAACTAAAACAAAGTTTTTAATCTAAAAATTCAAGAAAAATAATATGAAATAAATAAGAAATGCCACACATCTTGTGTTCAAAGTGAAAATCACGCTCAAAAAAGTATTGGGACAGTTGATCATTATGACTTTATATTCCCATATTTTATAAAGTTATTATTTTATGGGTCCTCCTTTACATTCGATGACTGCTCTTAGTCTGTTTGGGATACATTTTACAAGGTTTTCGCAAACAGTTTTATCTATTTTCCCCCATTCTTCAAGAATTATTTCTCTTAAGTTCATTTCTTCTGGATATTTTGAAGTTGTTAAGTTTATCCTGCAGATGATCCCAAATATTCTCAATTAGATTGAGATCTGGACTTTGTGCGGGGGTTTTGATAACTTTTGGACAGTTATATAAAGTCCAAAGTCTGCATATATGCGCATTATGTTTTGGATCATTATCCTCATAGAGTGAAAAATTCGATAATATGCCCATTTTTGGGCACTCTCCTTTAAATTTTGTTTCAAAATATTTACGTACATAAATTTGTCCATTTTTCCATCTATGAAATGTATATTCCCAACACCAAAAGCACTCATACAGCCCCACACCATCTGGCTACCTCCCCATGTTTTATTGTTGGAGTGAGGTTTTTCATTTCAAGTTCTGTATTCGGTTTTCTCCACACTTTCTGCTTTCCATCACATCCAAAAATATTGTATTTACTCTTATCTACAAACAGAACAGACTCCAACAGTAAAACATGGGGAGGAGTATGAGTGCTTTTGGTGTTGGGAATATACATTTCATAGATGGAAAAATGGACAAATTTAGTTTAGCACGCAAACAAGACAACACATTATTCACAAACAACGAAAAGACATTCTACAGAAACAGAAATACTAAAGACCCTAGACAAGCACAAAACAGAGAAATACCAACACAACAATTGTGAGGTCCCGGCAGACCTCACTGTTTATCGATAATGTTCGTTATGATAAAAATGATCGTTTTACATTAACTTGTATAATTTCAAGATTCGAGCGATCATAATTTAAACCAAAATTTAATTAAAATTCAATAAGTTAATAATTATTTCGCCACATTTGGCAATATTTTATGAGGGGAAATAGAGTCAGAAAGTTAGTCCTAACAAAGGATGTAAAAATAGATAAAAATCTCTCTTTTTCGTGTAAGTTCCTGCTTACCAATTAATCATCAAGT